>JAYESA010000006.1:146145885-146413385 GCA_036927795.1 Iris macrosiphon | reverse complement strand
AAGTTGTTGCCATTGGTACGGAGTCAATCCCAGCTCACCGCCGTCGCCTGCACCATCATTTGCCATCTGCGACAGTTCAGCAATGAAGCCACGTCCTGCCACCGCCACACGCACTTTCGTACCCCGTCCACGTCCACCACCATCCGCATGTCCGCTAAATCGGATATTGAGCGAATCCCACAGTGGTTTAACCTCCTCAAAGTAGGGTATTGTCTTCTTCACCGAAGCGTCGATAGTATTCAAAATCTACTGCACAAGCATCGATTGGACGCAATACCAATCCTCCAATTGGTCATTCTTCGGAGGTTTATTGATAGACCCATCAACAAACCCAAATTTTCGTCGAGTTCGTAGAGAAAGTCGAATAGATCTCGACCATTTCTCATAATTCTTCCCACGAAACACCACTTTCATAATTGTATTACTCGGATTGTCATTAGAACCAAGGAAATATGGGAATGTGGGATCGATCAGCGATGCTGCCAGCGTAGAAGTCTTGCCGCCGCCTTCGCTCGTTATCTTGCTGCGCCGCTCTACATACCGCCACCGCCTCCGCTCGAAAAAAACGTGCCCTAGCCGTCAGGCTCTGATACCATGTGAAGAAGTGATAGGAGATAATATTCTAGGTATTTCATTCGTCATGATATTTCATATATATACATCCACATATCAACTTGGGGCCTAAGTCACTTGGCCAATCATCATAAATAGAATTTAATACAATTTAATCCCAATACCCCAATCACCATATATAGCCAACTAATCACCATATATAGCTAGCTAATCACCATAAATAAAATTTAATGATACAATATAATCCCAATAAGTATAATAATATGTGATAATATCAAAAAAAATACTAATCAAATAATTGTTAAATATTATTAAGATAAATTATTAAAAATAGTAATATGATATTATTATATATTATTATAACATTGGATGAACTTTTCATTTATGACTGCCACGTAAGCTCGTCCCAATGAATTATTTCTAATAGCATTGGACTTGGCCCTTTAGCCATTTGCCCAAAATAAATGCTGGAAAATTCCAGATTCCTCCACATTCTCTTCTTGTAATTTTTTAAAGCTATGTTTGGTTCACGAAATCATGACATTGGAAAAGAAAATTTATTCATTTTCTATGTTGGAATGCATGAACGAAAGGAGGACGAAAAAAAAATTGATTCCTAAAGAAAAAAATAGGGAGAAAATGGCTCTCTCTATCCACCATAGGATTCACTTTCGCACACTAAGGGCCTGCTTGGTAACTGTGTTTTCACCTGTTTTGGGATGTTTTTGAATCGACCGTTTATGAAGTGTTTTAAAAATTGCTGCTTGTTAATTTTTTGGAGTTACTAGTTTTGGTCGGCTCAAAAACATCCAAAAACCAGTGTAATGTAATTATGTGTCTTTATAAACACCCAAATCGATGGATTTTGAGAGACTTTATTATTTTATTATATTTATATCCTCACAAAAAATATATAATTACACTACAAAAATACTGTTAAATAGCGATGGGTCGCAGGGATGAAAAATAATCCGTCGCTGAGTCAGCGACGAACTTTCGACAAAATTACGACTAATTTATTTATGTAAACAAATTATATTATTTTTCGTCAATAAGTCGTCGCTAATCCGTCACGGTTATGTTAGCGACGGAAATATCCGTCGCTGCAAAAACTTAAAATTCCAAACCGTATTACATTTCCCCCCATTCTCTCTCTCTCTCTCTCTCTCTCTCGCTCTCGATCTCGATACTCTCTCTCCCTCTCTCCTCGACACCCCCTCCCCCCGGCTCCGACGACCACCCCGGCTCCTCAACCTCCTCCTCGAACCCCCTTCTCCGGCGACCCCCCTCCTCGACCCCCTCCTCGAACCTCCTATATTCCCCCCTCCGTCCGCCTCCGCCCCCTCCTCGACCCCCCCTCTCCTCGACCCCCTCCTCAAACCACCCCTCTATGCCCCTCTCCGTCCCCCTCCTCCCCCTCCTCGACCGCTCCCTCTCCGGCCCCCTCTCCTCGACCCCCCTCTCCGGCCCACGCTCCGTCAGATCCCCTCCTCCTCCGTCGAAGGTAAGCTCTAACCTAACCATCATTTGTATTAACCTAACCATCATTTGTATTTTGGTTAATTATTAAGCATACAGGATTTAGGGTGCTGAACACGTAGACACGAGACACTGGACACAGACATGAGAACATAGACATGGACACAGATACACTGAAAATACTCTATTACATGCTTTTATAACCTTATTGTTTACAATAATTTTGTAGTGGAATTAATGTGGTCACTTTACCATCGTGTTGATATTCATCTACATGGATTCCATATATTTTACATGATTTGAAATAACATATGGGACACTCTTATAAAATATGAATAGACAAATATGGTATAATATATAGACATATATAGCAACAAGTAATATATGATAAATAATCATATAATATAGAAAGGAAGAATCTGTGAACATACATATTTTCTCACTTGTGAATATTTTGAAGTGGCTATTTGATTTCTAGGTCATCTATCATTATGTTGAAAAAATGATTCTTCATGAAGTTTATGAGGGAATAGGGTGAATTCAAGCATTATTGTGTTCTGACATTTTTAAATTCTGAAATATATTTATTTATTGACCTGTCAAAAGTAGCGAAAGACATGAATGAGAAACTTCAGTGTCATTCAAATGACTGAAGTTTTCAAAGTAACTGCTATTTTTTTTTATAAATATAAGAAAATAATTTGAACTAGGGCTGCAATTCATGTATTCAAACAGTAAAACAGACACTGTTAGAGAGACATTGTGATAGGGTTACTTTCCATTATACGAAAGGCCAATTATATAAAGTAAGTTTTTAATAGAGAAGCTATGCTTACCTATGCTAGACTATGGCTGGGTTTTAGTATTTTGCTTGTTTTGCTTGCTTTTGCATTTCTTATTTGGAAAAGCAGAAGCAAAACCTGTTTGATGACATTTTCTTTTGTTTTTTTTTAGTAAATTAGTTCTTTTGGGGGGATTTTTTAAATCTGGAGTGAGTCTAGTTTCAAAAGTTGCTTATGCATTTCTAAAACAATAATGCTAAGTTTACTACTAAATGCTTACAACCCTCTCACCCCCCTGCTATGTGGGCCTCCTCCGGTTACACCTCTCCCCTAATGAACGACCTCTCACCTCCTGCTTACAAACAATAATTCTAATTCAGACCTAAAAGATCTCAATGATACAAATATGATGACACTATTCTATATAGATATACTATCAAATTGTGGCTTGTACTATATATGTATAGACACCTCAATCTTAGAGTGAAATGAAAATTGGGAAAAGAAGTATGGTTAAATATAAAAGAAGTTTGAAATCTTATATAAGCTAACGAAACATAATAATTATTCATGCTATGGATATGATGAAACTCACTACCTCATCCTCGTGAAAGAAAACGGGTTATGAGAACTACTTTGAAGCTTTTGTAGAGAAAAAAAGCCAAATATACTCCAACGGAGGAAGAAGAAAGTGAAGGAGTGCTGAAGCAAGCCTTCTCGTACATGATCTTTCTCCTGTCTCCTATACTTGTTCGGGTTCCTATTGGCGTAAAAATGTACTCAAAGCTATAATGAGATGCCTACTAAGACATGGTATCTTACTAAAACTTGTTCTTTAGTCATTTTTGATCTACAACTACTCAAAGCTATACAATTTCAAAACTTACAAGAAATTTAGTGATATTCGATGAAGAGGACACATTTTTGATGCCATAGAAAATGAACAACCACCATAGCAATCGCAACATCAGCAACCACAAGTCGCACCACAATCCCAGGGGGTACAGGGACCTCAATATGTGCCCCAACCTCAAGGGGTACAAGGACCTTAACCCACACAACTTCAGTAGGCACTAGACTAAGGAGATATAATAAAATATTATTGGATGAGATCAGAAATTTAGCACCATGACGGAGTTTATAATGGACGTGCATACCGAAAGAATAAGCTCGCTTGAAATTTTTATTAAATGCTTGCATTATGGAAAATGACTCTAATAGAAATCTAACTATTACTACAAAAATAATGTTAACTTAGAAGAAGGATTTCGTACCAATTTATAGCACGGACACACGTATCAAAAAAAATGCAGACAAATTAACACGAGTATTAGGACACAAAAATGGTAATATGTATTGTTTGTGTCTATAATTAACTTAGAAGAAGATTGACAAATTGAATATTACATATATAATTATTTTGATTTATATGTGTATCCTTAGACGTACGTAATTCTTAATACATAGGCTTGAGCGTATCCTAAAAGATCGAAAATAGAATATGTGACGTTCAAAAATCCGTATCGGTATCGATTTATTCATCAGCCCTAAAATCGATAGGTTATCACTAATTTAACCTATAATGAATTATTAATATTTTAGAGTATTGTTCTTTGTATCGGAATCGATATTGGACCATTACTATGAGTATCGATTATCACTTCAGGGTACTAATATGAATGGTAATTAGTAGTTCCAACTTTAGTATGCTATGTCATGTATCAGACATATTCGGATGAGTGTGGAGGAATTATGGTTTTAGATACTTGTAAAACACGAAAAAATGCTCAAATATGGTCTTTCCAATAGCTCATTTAGTTCCAACCTTACTACTAATATCCTACCATATTTTTTCTTTTTCATCTGTGTTTTCCTTCTACTACTTCCAAACTATAGCTACTTTTTTCAATAAGTTCTTAAAATCTTTCTCTCATACTTTCATCAAATGATTTCTATTGTTTCATGTGTTACTATTATTTTGATCTTCTATTTCTTCCAAACTACGACTATTTTTCGGTAAATTCTTAAAATATTTCTCTTATACTTTTTATCGAGACGTTTATATTATTTCATGTGTTTTTATTGTTTCATATGTTATTTTTATTATTTCATACGTTTCTATTATTTTATTTATATATGGACATACATGTAATTTTATTCACGTAAAAAAATTTCAAAACCGTTTGTTAATGAATTATCAATCAATGGTTGTACTGATTTAAAAGTTGCTACTTAAAACCACCACAAATTGAACCTCTCATAACCGTTCATAACCAGTACTGTAAAACACCCCATAATCCTAAGAATTTAATTTTTCTCCTAATTTCCTTCGCCTTTTCATATACCGAATTCTTTTTTATAATTTACCAAAAAATAAATAAATAAATAAATAATTTATTCTCTTTTCTTTCCGCGAACCAAACATGTGCCAACTCTTTCCGGAGATGTATATAGAGAGGGAGCTTTGCAGCAGCCGAACAGAGAAAGAAAGAAGAGTGAGAAGAAGAACTCCTGTCTTTCTCTATCCTCTTCTCTTTCTCAACACAACGGATATGACACGGTGACGCAGACCTTAACAACTATTTTGATGTGTCCTAGTGTGTTTTGAAGTGTCCGTGGTATTTTCAATAGGCGGCTGACAACTATTTTGATGTGTAGGAAAAAACAACTAAAATGATACTGCCAATAGTTCCTTTTGTTGGAAGTTGGGAGTAATTAGGGACTGTTTGGTAACGTGAAAGTGGATTTGGATGTGGCCCAAATCCTGAAAGTGAGAGGGAACACCCATTTCCATTGTTTGGTCAGCTTTGCATGTGGAGGTGGATTTGGGGTAATCATTACAACCCAAATCCTCTCCACCATTTACCCCCATCCCAAATGCCTCCTTTTTGGAGAGGATGTGGGATGGAAGTTTGAGCTTATCATTGTTATATTATAATAATAATAATAATAATAATAATAATAATAATAATAATAATAATGTAATTAATTAGTGTTATGTTAATTAGTAATTAGAATACTTAATTAGTAATGGTAGGTAATCAATAATACTTAAAAGTATTGATTAATGAAGTTAAATCATATAATTTGTAAATAAGATGCTTCATATATTTTGTAAATAAGATGATTAATTATGAATAAAAATTAACTGATAATGAATTAATAATTGAAAAGTAAAATTCAGTATTTAATTGTAAAATTGTTTTGTTAAAATTAATTTAAATTCGTAATTAGGGTAATTATTTACTTTGAATAAGTACGAGTTGGGTATATGATAAATTAATTATCAACATAATTTGTAATTAATTAGTATTTTAAATTATGATGATGATGTAATTAAAGCTAAATTAATTAGTTCTTAACTCATAATTAGTTAATATGATTTCATTAATACTCACTGTTAAAATTTAGTAATTTTGTTAATTTGTTAAACAAATTAATTAAAATCTAGTATTACTAGAATTAACGCACTGTCGTATTTTCCACATTCCCATTTTCCCACCAAAATCAAAGACATTTTTGGAATTACTAGGAGACAAGAAAGTGCATAGATTCCGTGCACTTTCTTCCACTTGAAAATTGAAATCCAAATCCAAATCCAAATTCAAACCCAATTCCTACAACATTATCTCGCAAAGTAACAAAGGCTTGCAAGTTTTCTAGATGAAACTTATAAGTAATATTTTGGAGGCACATTCATTACCGTGTTCTATACTTTGGTCAATCCAAGTATGGTAGTAGGCTTTTAGACTGTAGGAATACCTACTTAGTACTAGGTTACATGGTTGATTTCAATATTGCTATTAGAAGCTCAATGCTTCCCTTCAGTCATCTGAAGTACACTGTATTAACCAATTCTCTCAAGAAGCCATTGGTGTGTTAGTTATTACAAGTATCTGAGACCAGAACCTCATCCTCTAATTATTTCCTTTGTTGTTTCCTTATGAGATTTTTCATACACTTGTATGGGTCTATGTGATGGTGAAGATCTTGATCATTGACTTTTGGTTTCAGATAAACTATTGATTCAATAGATTAGAATATAGTAAATTCGATGCTTGATCATTGACTTTTGGTTTCCGTGAAGATATCTACTATATGATCACCGCTCCTCACATGATGAAACTTTATTATTCCCTTTTGATACTCATCACGAACGAAGTGAATACCAATTCCAATATGCTTCGTCCTTTCATGAAACACACGATTGATAATAATATGGATAGCAGACTGGTTATCACGCCACACGATCTGAACTGATTGATTAATTAATTATTTTATTTTTTGGTCCATAAAAATTTGAGCTTGCTATTTAAAAATATATCCGATCTGAGACAACTATCTAAAAAAAAAAACTATGCTTGTTATTTAAAAAAAAACTAAGAAAAATTGATAAGTTTTATTTAATTAAGAAAATTTAATATATTGTTCTCGTTAGATAGGTATTTGTTGATATGATTTATGTTTTGTATTTGGGATTTCAACCTCTCTTCAAACTTTTTTGTGCAGAGAAGTTGAAATCCTAAACATAAAACATAAGTCATGTCAACAAAACATAGATATTAACTATAACAACAAATATTGAAGAAGAAGAAAAAAGTACAGAGGAATTGTTGCAGCTAATTTTTTAAAATGATACATGATAATTGCGACCACCTATGTTCCTAATACTAATAGCTAAATATATTTAAATAGAGATTTATTCAAGATGGAAGATACTTCACATGTCACTGTTAGGTAATCAGTGATTCATTTTCCATAATACATTCATTGAACATGAGTTTCATTCGAGAGTCTTCTTAGATCTACAACATTCTTACTAGAAACTCAACTAAAGTGTTGCCAAATTACAGACGAATGCCAACAATGATGCCCTCCTCCTTCGTTGCCTTGTATCCCATGATGTTGCACGGGTTTAGATTGTTGATCTTGTGGTTGCTTCGGTGGTTGTTTACTTTCATAGCAATAGAGAATAAGCTAATTCACCAAATAAAACACAAAATTGATTGAAAGTTTTAAAAGAGAGGAAAAAAATTTATTGTGGTAAATTCAAACAAATTAATCTCTATTTATAAAAAATTTGGGTGCCAAATGACTACAAATATCCTTAGAATATAGCAATTATATGTGTATTTTTGTCATCCCCTTATAAGCATTCATAAATAGTTAAAAATAACAGTATTTTTTAAAATACCCCCCAATATGTCATATAACCCTTAAATATTTTTATTGGAGGGTTTTCCTCCCAAAATACTCCCAACATTTTAATAACGGTTATTAGGGGTAAAATGGTAAACCCTTCCTTTCACAGTTATTTTAGAACAGTGAGAGGTCCACTATACGTGGGTGGGTTTCATATCGAGCCTAAACCGGGCTAAGGCTATGGTTAAGAGGGGGGGGGGGGGGGGGGGGATAATAACTAGCCCAACCCAAAGCTAGAGGTGGGCGGGGCTGGCCGGTTGACTCGGCTTGGGCTAACCCAGTTTGGATTTGACCGGGCCGGCCTGATCAGGGCAGGCTTCGGACTGACCAAACTAGATAACACCTTTAGGAAAACTCCATGTGTGTGTATTTAAATATTTATTTCTTTATTCGTTGACTTGTATACATGTAATGTGTTAGTCCTAGTGATAACTATGATGGAGTTTTATTAGTGGACAATGATCAAATCTTACAAGCAATATTTCTTTTGATCATCATTTTTAGAGACTTTCATTTAGAGCTGGGCATAGGACCAGGACTAGGACGTGGACGAAGGGCATATTGTGGTGCTTTAATGACGACTCTAGTAGCATCATCGTAGCCAAGTGACTGGCCTTGTAGGGTCGTCGTGTTGGGGTGTTGCGCAGGGTAGCCTCGTCGCGTAGTCCCGCAGGGTAGCCCCACAGCGTAACCTTGCCCAACTTCTCGTGTAGTCTCGCAATAGTTGTGTGGCAGCTCCCACCGTTCTTATCTAATAAAAGACATACGCTATATTAAGCTTGAAAAATGACTTAACTTATGTATCCTTGTGGTATACAACAACATCATCATCAACAACAACAACAAAGCTTTTATTTTTACATATCAAGTTCTTAGTAATGAGAGAAGTGGCAGAAGTTCTCAATGAGAGAACTTTGTTATCCATATGTAGCAAGTTAGAAATTTGCTAAAGAATCATACAACAAAATCTGTAACCATTTTGAAACAACAAGCTACATACATATGAACCTAAAAAAGAGAAGAGTTGGACAGGACACATTAACCCGAATATATATGTAGCTTCTGATCCTTCCTGGTATAGTTTATATATGACAACATCACATCAGTGCAAAATATTACGTACCTCATCTTAAAATCATGTACTACTAGCTAGTTGTGGGCAGCACCGTTTTCTTTTCTAGCTTTGCTAAATTAAATAAATGTAAGGAGAACAACATGCCCCACATTAGAAGATCAACTGGCCGGTGGTTTACTCTTCAACAATTTCATATTAATGTGTTGTTACTCTTCGTTCGTATTGGGGTTATTTGGCCAAAAACAATAAAAGCAACAGTATTTAATTAGAACGTTCAGCTACAATATTAGTTTGGATTGGATTATGCAAACAAATAAACTTAATTTGCTTTCTAATTAGCCGTATGAATTTTCAGTTGTACATTGTTCACACGGCCGCGGATGGGTGCGTGGGGGAAGCAACACCAAGACGCTAAGTACTGATCTCTTCACTCCATTACACTATATTTACTTTTCATATTGCAACAACAATAATATTGCTAAAACATGGGTAGAAAAAGACTCTAGATCCATTAGGCTTACCTATTCGTAACTGGCTGATTTAAAATAGAATCATTATCTTATTTTTTGGAAGTGATTTGTATATCTGACTACATTTTGTTTTTGTTGCTTAGAAAGTAAGAGGGAATGGAAAATGAAACTAATATCATGATCCAAAATCAAATGATTTAGTTTTCTTTCATTTTTATTCATCGTAATGTTTTCGATCGAGAAAACATCCTTGGAAGATCATGTTGTGAAAAATGCTTGCCAAAAGACCTTGTTGAACAATAAACTTTGGTCAAGAGATGAAGATCATGCATGACCACCCTCTTAGAATACGTATTCTATTGACCAACCAAAACTGAAAACGAGATGTTTGAAAAAAATCAATAGACGGTGAGGTGGAATGCAGGAACACATGTTACCTTAGCAAATGCCAAAAGAAGTAGGCGAACATGTACGCTTCAATACTTGTTCTTCCGGACCAAAAAAACGTATATGGGTTCAAGAAAGCAATAATATTTGCATTTTGAAAGAAAAAAGGAAAAAAAAAATTAGACAGTCCATGATGTCCCGTTCCTCTTGTAAAACAATATTATTTTAGGAAAAAAAAAGACGCCATTATATTGTTTCCTACATTTTTTTTTTGATAAAGTAAATTAATATGTTAGGCCCAAATATCTTATGTTTCTCCTTTTTTTTTTTTTTGGTTTTAAGTGACATTTTTTCATATATATAGTAACCCAACTGTAAAAAATATTGTCTCCCATGGTTGATCTTTATATTTACTTCTATCATACATGTCATTTTAAGAAGACTTCTATATGTCAACTATATTTATTCATATAGAAACTCAACTATAAAAAAAAATTGTGGGACCTATTTTCATATGCCACATAGACAGAGAAAAATTCTATCAAGGGCTCTACATGTCAAGGTGTCATATGAGTTGGTTAGGGCCATCCCAATCCTTGTGTTGAATGGGTTTGACCGGGCTTGTGTCAGGCTGGGTCAGCCCTGTTAGGAGCCTTATTAGCAA
Organism: Iris macrosiphon; assembly: GCA_036927795.1. Taxonomy (NCBI): domain Eukaryota; kingdom Viridiplantae; phylum Streptophyta; class Magnoliopsida; order Asparagales; family Iridaceae; genus Iris; species Iris macrosiphon. Next base: position 146,402,753 of record JAYESA010000006.1, on the reverse strand, counting down.
TCAACCGAATAAAACACGTATTATACGTGAATTTTTTTCGTATCTTTCAGAAACATATAATACTTACGTACTTTCGAAAGATTCGGATTAGTATGTAAATTTTAGGCATGTGAAGTCTTAAACGTGTTCCGTACGAATTATTGACAAATTTGGCAAAATGAATGTGTGGCAACCTGTTTAATTAACAAAATTTGACAACTTGTTTAAGTATGTGAAGTTTCTAACCTCAATATTTTCGTTTGACGAATATTTAACCCTATACTCATACTTTTGTCGTTCTGAATTTTTTTCGTTTGCTGAATTGCTAACATGGGTTTGGAGTCAGGTCTGGGTCGGGCCAGGCTTAAAGAGAAAATTCAAATCCATCTCGCCTACAACCTGGTGAAACTGGGTTGGGCTGGATCCGGGTCGAGTTTGGGCGAGGCACGGGTTAGCCAAATTTTTATTTCAAGAAAAAGCCCCAAAAATGTTGGTCTTTGCCTTGGCTATGGACTTTGGGCTTTAAGCCTTTGACTATATAGAAAAACTAGTAAGAGAAAAGGACACTTTATTTAATTAAAACATTTTCATTATATCATTCTCATTACATATGTGTTTGTTGATACGACTTATGTTTTGAGTTTTTACTTTCAAACTCTCTGAAAGCCGAAATAAAAAAATATCCCATAAAAAATATAAAATAAATATCTAACAATAGTAGAATATATAATAAAAATAGCTGATAATTGCAACTAATGATTACTAAAACAATAAGTGTTGAAAAATTCTTGCAGCTAATTCTTCGAACTGATACATGATAATTGTGACTACCTAAATTCCTATTACTAATAGCTAAATAAATTAAAATAGACTTTTTTCATGAAGATGTAAAATACTATATATAAATATTTAGATGCCTACGTAGTTTTTATGTGCCTAAGTTAGGTGATCATTTGATTCGTTTTCCACAATACATGCATTAAACAAGAGTTGCACACGAGTGTCTTCTTTCGGGATCATTTTTATTATAAACTCCACTAAAGTGGTATCAAACTTATGATATTAGCCAAATATTATTCACTCCTTAGAAATAATAATGCTTTGTGGGATCAAACTTACTCAATCCTATTACTAAGAGCTAAATATCCCCTAAGATTGCTTGGGTTAAGATTATTGATCTCGCGGTTTGATGAAGGATCAAGATTAAATTAATTTAATTTGTTTGTGAGGATTAAAAATAATAACGGAAAATTTATCCCGTTAGATTAGTTTGGATGATATTTTGGTTGATGAGTTGATATTCTTTTATTTCTTTGTTATTGGAAAGTTAATTTAGATATGAAGCTTATCTTCCTTAGAATTATTTTGTTACTGTTGAAGTTATTTTGTGTTATTTTATAGTTGAATGCATGGATATAAAAATAGTCAAAGAATTGTAGAAGACGGGAAGATGAATAAAAAAATTAAAAATTGAGTTTATATACGTTAGTGCGAAGCCTAAGTAAATTAAACATAATTTCCAAAAGTGTTTCATCTACCATAATCTTCTTATGTGCGCTCTTCGTCAGCACATCGTCAGCATTGGATTCTAGAATCTTCGGTATATTTTAAAACTCGCATTTAAGTTCATTGATAAATCTTTGCATCTTATGACAATTTTTGTAAAATTATATCAATAATTATGTTCATAATTAGGAATATCCTATAAACCCTAATTATAAAATTGGATTGTGCAAACAAATGAACTTAATTTGCTTTCTAATTAACCGTATGCATTTTTAGTTGTACATTATTCACACGGCCGTGAGTACGTGAAGTTATCGCCTCTGCTAATTCCTAAAGATGAAGGCGAGATCTAGGATTCTCCCACAGGGTTCTCTTTCTGATTATTATCGATTACAACTACCAAACCAGATTATAAAAATCAGAAAAATGACTCCTCCTAGATCACAAAACTCAAGAACCAAATCACGTTCTTCCTTGCAAACAAAGTTGCAATTGGGACAGAACATTTACAACTAGAAGTAGAGATAATAAGATAGAATAAAAAATTATTCTTGCTGGAATGGTGAAGACCACCGTTGCTCAAAGCAAGATTCATCCTCTATCGACGATCTGCTTCCAGGAGTCAGCAAGTTCACAAAAGAACTTTTGGAAGGCTCGTAGTCACCTTTGTATGTGACTCGAACGGACTCCATAGACTCCTTTAATTTTAATTTTTTATGTGTCCCCAAAAGGAGGCCCGAGGACTCTATTTATAGGGAAATGGTGGAAAACCATCTCCATTCCTAGCTGATGTGGGAGTAAAATATTAACTCCTAAAATAAGGATTGATATTCCAAATTCTGCCATCAACGGAGTCTACGTGCAATCAACGCAGCCTGCGCAAGCACGCAACAACACAACAACACAACAACACATGCGCAGACTCCCAAACATGCAGTTGCGTATAGTCGCATATGCCGCGCATGCACGTATATGCGCATAATAGCGCATAATCGTGCATATCGCGCATACGCAGGAACCATACATGTAACATGCATAGCCCGAGTCTGAGTTTGAGTTTGAGTCGCTAATCACCATTATGAATTAACTCTTAAGGGAATTTTTCCAAGAGAGTGACAAAAAGCATAAATGCTTTCTTTGAGGAATTATTCATTTTTCTCCTAGAAAAATACCCCCACGTAACACACATATGTGTCCCACCATATCCCATGTGCACACCTCAACTCATACAAAGTATTATATTGAGATACCTACTTGTTGGTGTAGCCAATGTGGGACTATCTTTCACTAGTCCAAAGAAAAAACACCAACACGTGGGGGGAGGGGGGGAGGGAAGCAACACCATGACGCTAACTAATCTCTTCACTCCATTACACCATGATCCGGGTAGCCAAAGCTTGGCTAGAGGGGAGGATAGGGAGGAGGGTTGGATTACAGTGGAGAGAAGGAAGAAGGGGTTTTGAATCTCCACATTGAAGCAGACAACCAACAAAAGTGGACAATGTTAGGAATGGGTTTTAAACTACCAATCATAAAAAATTTACTGGGCCGCGCGAACGCGGGCCCTCGGAGCAACCAATAAATTACGATGTTCACTCTCCCACTTGGTTCAAATCCGAACGTGCCATTGCTTCATGGACCTCAATGATTATGCCGGTCTGTTTGGGCCCGGCCTTGTGGGGTATATCCAATCAATTTTAATTTTGGATTAAAGAACTCATTTCAACTTTTTCGATTAATACTAATTTTACTAGATTTTTAGAAAGCCATATTTACTTTTCATATTGCAATAAAAATAATTAATATTGTTAAAACATGCAGGTAGAAAAAGATTCTAGAACCATTAGGCTTACGTACTCGTAACTGGCCGATTTAAAATAGAATCGTTACCCTACTTTTTGGAAGGTGATCTGCATATCTGACTACATTTGTTTTTTTTTTGGTTGTTTAGAAAGTGAAAAAGGGAATGGAAAATGAAACTAATATCATGAACTAAGATCAAATAATTTAGTTTTCTTTCATTTTTATGCATCATAATCCTTTTCGATCGAGAAAACATCCATGAAAGATCATGTTGTGAGAAATACAGGCCAAAAGGCCTTGTTGAACAATTAACTTTGGTCGAGAGAGACGAAGATCATGCATGACCACCCTCTTAGAATACGGATTATATTGGCCAACAATGACGTAAAATGAGATGTTCGAAAAAATTATTAGGGGTGCAGTGCACTACCACGGAGGAGCGTGTGTTACCTTAGCAAAGACCAAAAGAAGAAGGTGAACTTGTACACTTCATTACATGTTCTACAGACCAAAAGAAAGGTATACGGGTTCAAGAAAGCAATAATATTTGCATTTTGAAAGAAAAAAATTTAGATAGACCATGATGTCGCTTTCCACTTATAAAGTAATATTTTTTTTATTTTGAATCATATTTTATGATATTATCTTATTTCCTATTTTCATATGCCACACAGACAAAAAAATTCTATCAAGGGCCCTACATGTCAAGGTGTCATATGAGTCAGTTAGGGCTAACCTGATCCTTGTGTTGATCGGGTTTGACTGAGCTTGTGTCTGGCCGAGTCTGCCCTGTTAGGAGCCTTGATAGAAATTACCAGAATAAAACTCGTATTATACAAAAAAATTCGTATCTTTCATAAATGTATAATACTTATGTACTTTTGAAAGGTATGGATTAGTTTATGAATTTTAAGCATATGAAGTTTTAAACATGTTATGTACGAATTATTGGCAAATTTGGCACAAAAAACTTGTGGTAACCTGTTTAATTAACCAAATTTAACAACTTGTTTAAGTATGTGAAGTTTCTAACCTCAATATTTTCATTTTACGAATATTTAACCAAATTTTTTTAATGTATATTTGACTACATTTGTTTGTTATTTGGAGGTTAGTTTTGAAACGACCCATTTTCGCTCAACGTAGAGAGCCGATTCAAACGGCTCAAGTGCGATGACCCATCCCGCCTTGCTCACTGAGATGACTCGATTGATGCAAAAAAATTCAGACTTGGCCCTTTAGGAGTTTAGAATTCGACTTTCAAAGGCGCGCTCGGAGTATCGCTCGGCCGAGGCGAACCATCACTAAGGTGGTGGGCTACGATTAACATATCTTTGCTTAGTATGCACACTTAAAAATACAGACGATATATGATAGTCGCTAGGCGTATCACCCCTTGCATGCTAATAAAGAATACAACACACCTAGCTAAGTGAATAATACCATCTTGTATTGCTTGTCTAGAACATGAAAAAAGAAGTAACTTGATAGATTTTCTTATACGCTGCTCTATATGCCTCTGTACGGTTTCAATCCTCGCACTAACCCTTTAGACTAATGTTAGTGTAAAGGCTTATGTTTCTACTATTTTAATTCTTCCCTGCTTTACATGTTAACTAATATTCGCTCATCTCATTTCAATGCTTGTCATGTAGAATCATGCTACGATCACGAAACATAATCCATGTCTTGTATCATCTAGTTTCACCGGAAGACTATCGAATAGTCATTCCGTGCAAGCCTAAACCTGAAAGTATGCGGGACCGTTACGTCGCCAAGGCAGTGCTTGAACTAAGGGACTGCATCGTGTCAAGTCAAGCAAGAATCGTGATATCAACACAGCTCGCGGAGCAATACTCGTCCTGAATCAAGAATGATAATGTTCATGTCGTGTAATCTTGTAGACCCCAGACTTGCATCATCGCGGACAATATTTACACAAGGTATTCATGTTCAGGCGATCCAATCCGATCCGGACGAAACTTCACGATAGTCGCATGTTCGTGGGCGGGATAGAGTTAAACTCCCCATGGTATGTAGCAATTCTTACCTCACGCAGCCTTCCACTGGCAGGCGATCGTGTTTTTCACAGGATTTTATCTAACCGCCCAAAGACTATAACTCGTCCTTTATGGCTATGCCAGCGACCATTTTATGTCATAGTAGTCTCAAGTACTATGCACGAGGGGCCTAGCGCCCAATAACTATACAGAGGCTATAACTGACATATTCATATATCAGATCAAGTAATATGAACACCTGTATAAGCTAGTATATCATACCTGAGTATCTTCAGTAACTCGTGCACCTGAATCAGAAATACGCTCAAAATACTTGTATTTGCTATGCGATCCTTGGATTTTATTATATATATATGTGTGCTAGTTAACTTGGTTTTATCTTTGGACAGGGAAGGACACAAGGTAAGTTGGTTAATCTCGTTGTGTTACTCTTATATTGCAGGACGAACTGCCACACGAGTTAGGTTTTATATCATTACCATAAAACAGATCCTAAGGCAAGATTAGAAATACAACTTAATAGATGGTGCACGGAACTTATATAACATGTTTGGATTTGTTGAGCGGACGAGAAGCCTTCCCACTAGTGTATTCATGTACTGATAACCCACCAGGTTGCTTGCAGGGTACGGGAGAACCTCATTCGGTGCGGAGTATCCCCTCGTGCATGCTAAGGCTTGGAGTTCACTCTGGAGCCTCGGAATGTTGCGTCCGAAGCTGAAGCACGTATACAAGACATAATGTTGGAACATCGTTTATATATTATTCTATATTATAAGCCGCTTGGCACGCTTTTATTATTTCGAGAGAGAGAGAGCTTGAGCGACTTGTAATCTCAGCCTAGCACCGCTTGTAACCTTACTCATTATCAATAAAGAGCTTATTTTTGTATCATACTTGTGTTTATTCTATGCTTCCGCTATATCGACCTTGTGAACTAGTTATAGAACGACCGTTTACTCGTATCGTTCAATTTTTTGCTGCATTGGAGACTATTTGTGTGACTTTGTGGCTTAGTCATTTTATCGCATGTTTGGACCTTGGCCTTGTGCAGGCGCATCTTGTGCTCGTGCGACATCACATCATTATGGGAACGATCGTCCCGCGGGAGCGCTAGTGTGGTGATTCGTGTTCAGCGGGGACGGCAGATCCCATAGGAGATCAAGGCGTGACAAGTTTAGATAGGAAGCTTATCTTCCTTAGGATTATTTTGTTATCCTTGAAGTTATTTTGTGTTATCTTATATTTGAATGCATGGCTATAAAAATAGCCGCCAAAAAATCATAGAAGAGGGGGAGATAAATAAAAAATTATAATTGAGTTTATATACGTTGGTGTGATGCCTAAGTAAATTAAACTTAATTTTCAAAAAAAAATTCATCTACCATAATCTTCGTCTGTGCTCTCTTCGGCAACACATCGTCAGCATTGGATTCCAGAATCTTCGGTATATTTCAAAACTCACATTTAAGTTCTTTGGTAAATCTTCGGTATATTTCGTGTCAAATGATTACAAATACCTTTATAATAAAGATGTTATAGTGGGATTTTCATCATTTTCAATAAAATGACAAAAATGTCCCATATTAACGTTGAAAAATAATTAAAAATAGAGGCAATTTTGTCAAACTACCATCCAGAAAACTAGAATGGCATTAAATATGGTTGTTGGAGGTTTTTTTTTCAATATACCATATTTTGACAATGGTTAGGGAGATAAAATAATAAAATACCCACTGACAATTGGTTGATAACAAGGGGGACACACACATTAGGTGGGGGGGCTCAACCGGGCCAGGATTTGGACTAGATTCGGGTCTGATCGAGCGAAGCGACTGTCACGACCTGCGCAATGTTGATCGACACGAGTGCGTGTGCATGCCCAGCCTATGTCGCGGTATCGTCTGTAGTACACTATCTAAATCTCATTATGGTTCACCATAATACAAACATATATCAATCTACTGAATCACAACATATAAGAGCAAATACAAGTAAGAAGAAAATCTAAGACACACACTCGATCACCACAGTCTACACAGTCACTATCAGAGTTCTCAATTATATAATACATGCCGGATTCAGATCTTCAAAGAAAAATTCGATAAAATGACTAATTTATAAAGTAAAATATACATCAACCACAAAAAGAAAGTATCTCTTAGGTCTTCTAGATCCTCCAGAAATCCATCACCTGATTATAAGTGCAAGTCTCCATGTCATCACCTAATATGCCAACTATCTAGTCAGAAATGGAGCAAAGTGCAACCATACAAAATATCTAACATACAAAATAAAGCTATAAAATTTAGAAAATAGACTAGATAATGAATTACTGAATGCTGTAATAAAAGTATAACATGTAACACGAGAAATAAACTATGAAACAAGAATAATCATAACTAACATCTACATGTATTTGAAATATAATTTTTGATAAGTGGTTGTCTTGGGATGGTGCTTTAAAGGGTCTTGCTAGAACATACATTAGGTGTATGTTTTGGCCACATACCTATTTTGCTTTTTCCCTCCCCGTGATTCATGTAAACATGACTAATATTAATACAAATCAGATAAACTCAAACATGGATCTAGATCACAAATTAAACAATGTCATAACAAATCAAGATCACACGAATCTATGAATCAGATTCAATTACTATCTCGTATCAGAATCTTGTCGCAATATGATACCCGACTGGAATAATAATAAAAGTAACAATAATAATGTATTGAGAAACATCAAGTATGATGTACTTGTCTCGAGTCCAAAGTTTGTAGAAGTTGCATCTAATCTAAACATATAAATATAAGACTCCATTATTAGGTTTCCTACACATATCATGGACTTCCTACTTGGTTCTAAAAGTCCTTTAAAACCTTCTTACATCTAACCCTTTACTTGGTACAGGCCCAAAACTCATATGTAACAAGCCTAATAAATGTAAGCCTAGTTCTCTCTTATTACTTGAAGGCCCATTTCTTTATCCTTTTATCAAATTCACTAAATTATCCTAAAATGAACCAAAGCCCAAACTAAAAAAAAAAAAAAAACTATCAATTATAAAGGGCTATAATTAATTAATGTTTATAAAATATATAGGCATAAATTATTTTAATAAAAAGGGGGCTTTAGATATTGAAAGCCCAAAATCATGCTTAACCTCACAATCTCCAGTCAATGTTGGACTTTAGATTATAAGGACCGAGGCGAACTCTATAAGTAGTGCCCTCAAAGATTAATGTTTACATAATTTATTTTTTTATCAACGATGATACAATAGAATTATCAACATAAAATTGAAGAAATAAAATAATAAACAAAATATAATATCCAAAATAAACTTGAAATATTAGTAAGATAATATGATCGACTTGGGCCTAACACGGGATATTTATAAAAGGTGAGCTAGCATGATCACACATGAGTTGCATGACTTGCTATTATGGGCTACTATAAATCACGGGCTATAAGGTATGATCATATATCCACTAATACTTTTCCAACCCCTGACTAGTACACATATTCAAATCATGACACATTATAACACGTATATCACATTGCACGGTCTATAATATCTTGCACTATAATCACGGTTATATATCACTAAGATATCATGGTAATCACCGAGTAAGCATGAAGCACGACACGACGATCACCGAGTAATCACGAAAATAATATCTCATGACCAAGATCCACGTATACCAATTCGTATAACCATGGTGTCAGGAATCAGATATCTCAATACTAAATACATAAAACATAAAGACTATCAAATAAGAAAATTATCAGAGAATGTACTCGCCTTTGATCCTGAGCAAAAAAATATATATCTCGGTATTTGAGCTGGTGTGACACACACCTATATTTGAATGACATGTCAAATGGGTAAAAAGAATAATAAATGAGCTATAAATGCACTAAATATGATTTTCTAGGTCAAGACTAGGTCACTCTAGTTAATCTAAGTCAAACTCGATTTTACCTTGGTTTTAGGTCCATACCTAGCTTCTAGGTTGATTACAAGTCCACACTAGTTGATACTAGGTTGTACTAGGTCATACCTAGGTTCCAAGGCTAATACCTTGAAGGGATTACTATACTAGCTAATATCAACTACACTAGCTATTTACTAATATATATATATATATATATATATATATATATATATATATATATATATATATATATATATATATATATACTAGTATTTATCTATTACCTTAGTTATGACAATACCTAGATTAATATCCCAATACCAAATATCTATACTTACCTCATGGTATCTTGAGATACTCACCTACTCAATAATTCACAACTCAATTTCTAAAGTCAATACCTTAACACCAATGTTAAAGCCTTCAAAACCAATTGACCTAACCTATGTGGCCACACCAGTCATTTGCATTGCATAAACTTTCACCCACATGCTCCTTGTATATATTGATACTCCAAGTTGAACGATACCAACACCAACAGCCAATACTCTCACCCAAGCATTGAGACACACCTCAATATAGATACACTCTTATACCAATACCTTGTATCTCATATATATATATATATATATATATATATATATATATATATATATATATATATATATATATATATATATATATATATATATATATATATATATATATATATATATATTTCTTATATATCCTAGTCTTCAATACCTCACACAACACTTAACCCCAAAGACATCTATTTTAATACCCATGGATACCCACTTGCAGATTTGAACATGAGCCAACTTCCCACAGAATACGAACAACAGTATGGACTGATGCTTGTTTTCCCAATCAATACTCAAGTTACCTTATACCTCCCACTGCTATATGCCATTGCTTCTATTCTTGTATTTCATTGCTGCTACTGCTCTGTTTAATTACAACTGCTACTTAAATGCCTATTGCAACTGATGTTGCAAGTAAGTTCCTGATACTTGACATTCATCCCCGACCCCCCTTCAAGTTATTGTAGTTTGTTGTGTTGCTACTATTGACTGCTGGTGCTACTTCTCTTGACCATTCCCAGTAGCTGCTACTACTGCTCCATTGTTCTGATACTCTCGGATATCAGTGATACCTGAGCACCAATTCCCCCTTACAACTAGATATTGTGATCTTGCCTCACGTTGCTGCTGCAACACAAACTTCCCTGAAACTAATTTGCCCACAATTCCTGCAGCTCCATGCCCCTGCTACAATTGCTTTACTTTCTTTCCTTGGCACTACACCTCCCTCTCTATCGACTTCCCTCACCCGAGCTCACATACTGCTACTGCAGTAGTTGCTAAACTTGGTGTACCCACTGCTATAGCTACTGTGATTATCTTTTAACGCATATCATTGCACACAGTGTAATGATACTCATTATCCCCCTTACCACACCCAACAATTCACACCAAGAGCACATACACACATCCACTACACACATAAAAACATATACTAATGCTAATACAATATATATATACAATATATATATGATACCATAGATAAACACTCTCACTAACACTAATGTTATTTCATCAAACACCTTGAGTGTACAATTAGGAATTTTTATGATACACTCTCATCCAACAAGCCAAATCCCCCAAAATGAGTCACGTATCACACCGTGTATCACAAGATACTATGATACGCTCTACTCTGTCCAATTATGGACACGTATCTAGTTCCAAAATTTCGAACTAAGTTTAATTAGATCTAATTTTTCTCATAACATACACTTGATGTGTCAATCTCGTAATTTCCCCTAATTGGACACAAGTTATCATGTAGATTCCATAATACAAGTCATATAAATCTAGTTCTTGGTCCTATGGGTAGTCCTAAGCTAATAGATGATTCATAATAGTTAAATGCATAAATTATAGTCTAAATTATAGATAAAATTCAGAATTTACCTATTGATTGATGGATTTCCAATGAAATGCTCAATAGACACAATTAGGATATAATCTTCTTGTCAATTCCTCCTCCTTCAAGTGCTCCTTGCAATCCAAGCTCCAATGCTTCTTAGATAGTAAAATTTAGAGGAAATGGGTGTAAAATGGGTTGAATTTGGTGGAGAGATGAGTCAATTTGAGAAAGAACATAATTGGGGATCTAGAATGAATGAACTAATAAGAGGAGAGAGTGAGTGAGACCTTCTCTAATTGCCGTCGCCCTATTTTCCCCTTTCTAAGCAATGTACAATGTCCATGATACCCCTACTAGCTAGTCATGAGGTTTAATTATGAAGAATTATATTAGGAAGCTTCTAATTATACATGAAACTAATATAATCTTCTTAATTAATTAAAGAAATGGGTCTAATGGACCTAGTCCAATGTTGGGCTCAATGTGTCATGATAATCTAAAGGGTCTATTAATGATAAGTCTAAATAAAATAGGCTAGCCCACTAGTCGATAATTAAATAGCACAACTCAATATAATAATTAGTAACATATAATATAAATATTCAATTACTAAATAATAAATATGCTAAATAAAAAAATATCCTCATCTAGAAATGTGGTAGTGACAAGTCTACCCTCCTTAGAAAAATTATGTTCTCAAAATTTAAAGAAGAACTAATATTACAATAAGCAATCACAACAAGCTAGAAAGAACGATACCTCACGGCTCAAAAAGATAAGGGTATCGCTCGCGCATCTCAGCTTCCTTCTCCCAGGTAGAATCTCCCAGAGAGTGATGCCTCCACATGACACGTACTAAGGGGATCGTCTGGTTCTGCAGCACCTTCTCCCTACGGTCCAGAATCTCTACTGGCTGCTTTGGGTAGCTGAGAGTCAGACCCACTACGATCTCTGAGTGATCCAATACGTGACTAGGATCTTCCACGTATGGTCTCAGCTGCGACACATGGAACACATCATGCACTCCCTCTAGTGCAGGAGGTAAGTCTAGTCTGTAGGCCATTGCACCGACCCTTGCAAGAACACCGAAGGGTCTGATGTACTGTATATTAAGCTTCCCGCCTCCACTAAAGCGAATAGTGTCCCGTATCGGAGAAATATACAAGAATACCAGATAGCCAAACTAGAACAAAACACAGGCTTAACACTCAATCTAAAACAAAATAATCATAAGCAATGCAAATAAAATCTATACCTGGAACTCCAAAGGTCTCCAATGGCTATCGGCTTAATGCCGTTGTCTGTCCTGCGTCACCCGAAGTCTATCTCTAATGAACTTTACCTTCTCGGCTGCATCCACAATACATCCTGAGGCCCGTAATGTGTAGGGTACCACTCCTCAGTGTCATCTGGGAAAAATATATCCAGTCAGGAAAGGAGGAGAGTACATCTCTAACAACAGTTCTAATCAATGATATAAACTATATAACAGTAAATAGATATGAATATACAAGATATAACAATAGATACAAGAGATACACAATAAGGAAATACTGTAAATAAATATGAGAATAAATAATATGACAATGAACAAGAATACTAATGACTAAGTGTGTGAGTACTAGCTTTAACATGTGATCGGCTTGGAAACTTGTACAAGAAAACTTGTACAGGAATAATGGTCTGGTTAGTCATACGTGCCATGTATGACCAACACTCACAGAAAAACAAGACATGGACAAGAAGGGTATGATCACATATCTATACTAAAATACTCCCCACCCCCGACTGGTATAGGAGATCCAACCATGGTACGCTATGGCACATGATTCTCCAGGAAGATAGCGACTCTCCCCGAGAATAAGTGTCTGTATATGTACAAGATAAATAGTAAAACAAGGCTTGCACAAGATACACCATATACCAAGGAATAATATCTCATGACGAGATCCGGATATACCAATCCGTGTAACCATCGTTTCAAGGAAACATGGATATCTACACTAAATATAATGAACATAGAGGATATCATAAATGAGAAACTATCAGAGAATGTACTCACCTGAAGTCTGGTGAATAGTCTCACAGATGTCTGATACGGTACCTCAAAGACCTAGATATGGAATATAACATCAATACAAGATTTAAGAATAAAAAATAAGTTAAACTAGTCAACATCTAGGTCAAAGAGCCATTTCTAAGTCAAATAGTCAAACTAGGTCAACTCTAAGTCAAACCGGTCAAACTTGGTCAAATTACCTATTTCTAGGTTGCATGAGTCTATCTCAATGATATTGGGTTTATAAACTATGAAACTAGGTCACATTAGCTATTTCTAAGATACTAAGATACCGTATCTCAGGATACGCAAACAAAAGATAGGAAATATTACATATGCATATTCAATCAACAATATGTATACCAATCATAAATACCAAATGCTATGTGGATACCTTGGCTTTGAACCAACACGGTATCACACCACTAAACACTCATCTTGGTACCCAAACCCAATACCTTGAATATCCTCAATACCTTGGCTTTTACCTTGGTATTTTAAGGTAAAAGCGATATCTAGTATATAACTAATATCCCAAAATAATTTCTAGTACTCTACTATCAACTACTAGTATTCCCCAATATGAACTTAGGTACTAACTCTCATGCTATAAAAACTATCAATACAAATAATACATAGACATATATATATACACACATACAAATATATGTAACTTAGAGATATCCATAAGAGATATAACTACATAAATACTAACTAGCTAGATACTACTAACTAACTAGATGCTATTAACTACTACTTAACTAACAAAAATACTTAACTAGCTAGCTATCAAACTACTAATAGTTAACATACAAAACTAACTAACTAAACATGTTGCTGCCCGCTGATGTAAACTGCTGCTGCTGCAAGAAGCTGTTGTTGTTGGTAAGCTGCTGTTGCCGCTGTTGGTAAGATGCTGCTGCTGGTAAGATGTTGTTGCTGCTGCGATAAATTGTTGCTGCTACAGCTGCTCTCATAAGCTGCTTGCTGCTGCTACGATAAACTGTTGCTGCTGCAGTGTGCTCTCATAAGCTGCTTCTCGGTTTATTGTCCCGAGCCGCCTCTTTCCCAACACAACAACAACACACACACACACCAATATATATATCAATTATATATATACATATATATACTCTCTCATCTATATATATATGCACATCCATAATTATATTCATATAGATAGATATAAACATACACACATAGATATAGATATAGTATCTCATATATATATATATATACATAGCATCACATACACGTATACATATATATATATATATATATATATATATATATATATATATATATATATATAACATTCAAGTATATATACGTAACATACAAGTATATATATATATATATATATATATATATATATATATATACATACATCATACAAGTATATAGATATAACTTAACTTATTCAAATAGCTATTATATATATTTGGAAGTATAACTACATATATATATCACATAGGTTACACACACACACACACACACACACACACACACACACACACATATATATACATTTATTATAAATGACTACGAACAATAGGAATTAGATCTAGAAATGCAACACAACAAACACGTGGAGTGCATCACACCCGTATCACACTAAATCTATGATATGCTTGCGACATGAGTCCACCACACAACCAAACATACCCCGAAGAACACGAAAAAGTCTAATATATTATTTATGAACAATACGAAGAGCCAAACATATATATACGTGTCCGTGTCAAAATGTGATATGCACAAAGCCCTGTGTCGGAGGAAAACCCTCAAATCAACACGTATCACCAAATTATTGGGATACGACCTACATGTACCCAATTATGGATATGACACTAGCCACAAACACACAAACACATGCCAAATTGATCTATAGGACCAATTGACAAATACAACAAGTGTCAATCTCGAAATTCTCTCAAAATTGACAGAAAAAGTGCCATAACTTTCTCAATAGGCCTCCTTTGAACTCAATTCCAAATCCTATGGGTAGCCTATGCATATGGGTTAATTTCTTATGGTTAAATTTCAGATTTAGAACCTAAATTAAGGAGAAAAACTGAATTGTACCTATTGGGAGATGGATTTCCAATACAACCTCCAAATATGATAAAATTGGTCTCCAACTTGTAGATCCTTGCTTCCTCTTTCTAGATCCTTGCTCTACTAGCCTCCAATGGTGATTTGGGAAGGAATTGGGATAAAATTTGGTAGGGAAATGATGTGGTAATGAGGGAATTTGGCTAAGAAAAATTCTAGATCTTGATTTGAAATAAAAAGAGGAGAGAGAAACTTTTTCCCCTCTTTATGTAGGCCATCCCCCTCTTGCCCCTTCCTCAAGCTACTATGTAATATCCATTATACCCCTTGGGGCCTCTCATAAAGAAATAATTAAGGATGGTAGGTTCTAGTCTAATTGTTCAATTAAACTAATCATCCTCCCAATTAATAGACTTTCTAGTTAGGCTAAATTCTTATAATTAATACATGTTGGTCCAAGAGTCTAAACTAAACTAGTTAGGTCCCCTAACACAAGTCCAAAATAATAATGTAACATCTAAAAATAATTAAATAATACAATAAATAATTATTACAATATGCACAATATTTAATTAAATATGAAATGACAAAATATCCTTTCCAAGAAGATGTAGTAGTGACAGCACATCAGCAAGTGGAGGCCAGCAGCAAGAGGAGTATAAGAGGAGGTAAGTTGTTAGTAGTTAGTTAGTTCCTAGCTAGTTTAGTTAGTTTACTTGATAGTTTAGTTAGTTAATCATTGATTATTAGTTAGCCTATTGATAGTTTAGCTTAGTAGTTATATATATATACTTGTATCTCTATTAGTGTTATGTATATATATATATATATATATATATATATATATCTAGTAGTAATATGTATGTATATATGTATATATATATTAGTATGTATTGGTAGTTAGTATAGCTAGTAGTATTGCATATTAGTATATAGTTAGAGTTGGGTAGTTAATTATATACTAGAATTGACATTACTTTGAGATACCAAGGTAAATGTAAAGGTATTGGATCGATACTCAAGGTATTGGGTTTGAGTATCAAGATGGGCATGTAGTGGTGTGATACCGCATTGGTTCAAAGCCAAAGTATTCCCTTAGCATTACTTTAGTTAGGAATATTAAATAATATTGGTGTATATACATATTTTTATATTTTTATATCTTTTATTTGCGTATCTTGCGATACGGTATCCTATTGAGTTCCTAGTATCCTAGTATAGCTAGTGTGGCCTAGTTATATAGTGTATGGGCCCAATATCCTAGAGTTAGACTCATACAACCTAAAAATAGCTAGTTTGACTTAGAGTTGACCAAGTTTGACTATTTTAACTTTGAAATAGCTTTATGAGCTAGAAGTTGACTAGTTTAATTTATTTTTATTCCAAAATCTTGTATTGATGTAATATTCTATATCTAGGTCTTCGAGGTACCATAACGGACATCTGTGATACTGTTCACTAGATTTCAGGCTAGTACATTCTCTAATAGTTTTTTTATTTATGATATCCTCTAGGTCTCTTGTATCTAGTGTAGATATCCTTGATTTCTTGACACGATGGTTACATGGATTGGTATAACCGGATCTCGTCATGAGATGTTATTCCTTGGTATGTATGGTATTTTTTTGTAAGTCGTGTTTCCTTTTTCTTCTTGTACATGTACAGACACTGATTCTTGGGAAGACTTGCTACCTTCCTAGTGGATCCCGTGTCATAACGTACCATAGTTGGATCCACTATACTAGTCGGGGGCAAAGAGTATTTAGTGTAGATATGTTATCATATCCTCCTTGTGCATGTCTTGTTCCTTGTGAGTGTTAATCATACACCACACGTATGATTAACCAGGCCATTATCCTTGTACAAGTTCCCAAGCTGATCACATGTTAATCATGAGTTATATTCGTGACTCTTCTATTCTTTATCATATTCGTGCTTTATTTTATCTTATAGATTTGTGATTGAGTATATTCATATCGTTGGTGGCATATTTATTTTGATAGATAGTTTACCCAAACAACGTTCTACCACCGATGCTGCGGCGTAGGCTGGACGTTGTTCATTACTTATATCCCTACACCGGGTAAGGGTCGTGATAATCATTACAATTATCATGACCCGATTCTGTAGAATCGTTTGAGGCGTCCCCCGAATCGTGACCGCTGTGCGGGCCTGGGGTTGCGCCCGCACAAGGCTTTAATGATTTGCATAGCAAGCACATATTCAGAGTACGCAGATATATTAAAACAAAAATTTGAAACATGAAAAAGATCTCTTTATTGATAATGAACATCTATTACAAACTCCTGAACGAGTCAGCTAATATGCCGCACGGGCTTACAAAAGTGTTAACTCAAAATGAGATAGCAGTCATGTACATTATATCCCTTTACTAAACTTCAAAAGATATAGACCTCCAGGCTAGAGGATAGCTTTGCCACGGAGCTGCATTTGTGTATGAAGAGTTGCAGCTTCGGACTTCAAAAGGCTTCAAGGGCGCGGTGAAGGTACGCCAACAGCTGGACTGGATCGGGAAGACGACTTCGGCTCCTCGCTCGGTTCGCCTTAGTGCGGAGAACCTGTTTCAACGAGGGTCAGCATATCGAAGCATGCTGGTGAAGGCGAGCTAGCCGAACTATACCAATCAACACGTTATTTTAATGAAGCATGCATATTTGTGGGTTTCTATCTTGCCTTAGTTCATTTACAAGTAAGCAGCATATAGAATTTACTGAAATAAACGTGCCACCGTTCGGTGAATTTTACCTGCCCGTCTGAATTACCTGCATAATACTTACCATGCCTTCCCTGCCACGAAGACACAAGTTAGTTTGTAACATGTTTAAATATACGATATAGATCACTGGCTAGTTGCCACGAGGGACAAGTTATAGTCTCAAGACAGAAGAGTGTGCAACACAGTGCATGCCTCGTTCCGACGATACAGACGACTATACAGACGTTCCGCCCGGATCGGATCGGTCCCAGTGCCCCGGTGACCGTCCACAGGAACCAGAAACCTTGTGCACAAGTTGTCTGTGATCTAACAGAGTCTATTTTATGTTTCTATCAAATTATGTAGTTGAGGCAACGAGTACAGACAAGCAGTATTGCTTGATTCGTTTAGCAGAGCCTCCCTGAACAGTTATGCGATACAAGGTGTTTAATTCAATTATAGAAGAAAATGAATTCTAACTAAAATTGAAGCATGCATAGAATATTTTCCAAACGAACAAGCATGCAATTTCGTATCCGTTCATGAAGTTATATTGACAAGCATAATAACCAAGTCTATTCTCTTTTATCTTGGTTTCTTTTATTATTACTTGGTATCGTTTGATCGGGGCAAAGAAGATTGAAGATTTATTAGATGTGAAGCTTGGAAGCAGGGCTAGCTAATCGGGTTGGTAGCCACTCACTTAGATTTTGGAAGGGAGAAAGAAAGAGGTGCTTCACGACTCCGCTCGCAAGCCGCCTACTGCTCGTTCACCTGCGCACGAACAGCTCGATTAATACTTCTTCCTCTCTTTCCAATCTCGGAATAGAAGTGCAAGTCAATGAACGAAAACAATGAAAACCATCGAAACCGTTCAAAGAAAACAAGCAAATCCCAAAACCAACTCAAAGCACGAAAGCAACAAACGACATCGAAAACCGAGGCAATAAAAGATAGCAGCGGAGAGGTCCCTCCTGACTCTGCCGCTAAGCCGATCCTTGAGGCGCAGTCCACTGAATATGGGAATCGATTCCGAAGAAACAAATCCATAACAAGGACGAGTTCTTAATTTAATCTATCCCGATCGAACGATACCGTCTTGTGTTTCTTAGCCGCGCTCTCCGCACCGGGAGAACGGGGCGCTACATCCTACCCAACTAATTGGAAGTTTCGTCCCGAAACTTAAGAACAGAACCAACCGTTAGGGATTATTTTGTTGAGGCAGCAGCTTAGAGGGGAGCGGACAATCCCGAGATACGTGGCCCTGTCCTCCACAGTTGAAGCATAGACCTTTTCGGAGGTAACAATTGGTAGTGGAATGCCCTGGCTTTTTACAGAAATTGCAATAGGGTCGTGGGTTCGCTCGTTGTGGACCGCCGTGGTTAGGGCGCTTTGCAGCGATGTTTCCTCTATCGTTGCCTTGGCGTTTATGATTGTAGGTATGCACAGCGCCGGTGGAAACATGAGGATACTGCAGTTCCAGAGATAGGACGTGATTCATGACTTCACGCATTATCCCATACTGATTATTGACCACGTGCGAATGGATGGCAGGGCGTAGTCCACCTTCAAACCTTCTGGCTCGACTCGCTGCATCAGGTAAATAGGCCCTAGCGAATTTGGAGAGTCGGTTGAATTTGGCGGAGTACTCCTTAACTGTCATGCTGCCTTGCCGTAGCTGCACGAAGTCATTTTCTATTTGACCATTTCTGCTCCGAAGAAGAAGGTTTGGATCTTTCAGTTGCACTGGAGGGGGTATAAACTCCTCTTCGAATGCGGCATGAAAGGTCATCCACGAGATCGCCTCATCTCCGTAATCAAATTGGAGAGATCGTCGATGCACGTTCCACCAATCGTGCGCGTTGAGGCGGAGCTGAAGTTGCGCGCAGTCGACGCGCTTCTCTTCATGAACTTCTAGCAGAGCGAAGTGATCTTCAAGCTCGGCTAGCCAATCTAGAGCTACCACTGGGTCCTCAGTCCCATTGAATGGGGTATTGCAGACTTTCTTGAAATGGCCCAAGTTAAAGGCAGTCACGTCCCTCGGCCTTGGGATTTGAGGTGTCTCTACTTCAAGCCCGGGCTGTTCCACCGGAGTCGTTGCTGTTACGGCGGAATGGTTGGCAGCCAAAGTCTGAACTATCTGTTACAGGGTATCTACCTGCTTCTGTTGGACTGAGAATCGGGTCTCTAGATTGCTTTCGACCTTGGCTTGGCGAGCATCATCTCTTTGTCGTTGCGATTCTAACATTTGCATTACCCGCTCAAGCGGGTCGACTTGAGATATGCCACGCTGGTTCCGCGAGCTTCCCAAAGTGCCCGAACTACTTTCCTGTGTTTCGTTCGGTGCTTGCGCTGCAGATTACGCTGGTACCATTCCTTCAAAAGAAGGTAAATTATATTAGAATCATAATGTATTATGGACTTATTGCATGAACGTATCTCATTTTGGCCTAGCGAGTTCAAGAGTTCACACAGGAATTTGATCGTTAAAGGAACTTTTCCAGCACGAAGTCTATGGAACTTGAATCTGTGCTCTGATACCACTATGTCACGACCCGATTCCGTAGAATCGTTTGAGGCATCCCCCGAATCGTGACCACCGTGCAGGCCTGGGGTTGCGCCCGCAAAAGGCTTTTGTAAAGACCCTATTTTCATATTAATTTTAATATAATTTTTCCGGATCTTTTCGGCATTTTGGATGAAGAACCAAGGTAATTATGAGTTAAAGATTTTTACAGGCAGTTTATTTGTGTTAAAATATTCTGGAAATAATAATTTATTGTGTAAAATGGAAAACCGGACGCATGGCATTTTTTGGTGAATTTATTGGACTCCGGAGCAACGATTTAAGGACTAAAAGCTATTAGTTTTTAAACCGAACCAAACCAAGCTCGGACCAACCCGGATCAAACCCACCATAGCGGGTCAGACCCGAACCGCGAAGGAACCCGACCTGCTGCAAACCCTAGGCTGCCGGAAACTCCTGTAGCAGCCCTATAAAGCTCCTCCTCGGCGTTCGTGCCTAGCCCTAACCTAAACCCTAAGTTTCCGCCACCATCTACTTCGGTCAGCCCGTCTCGAGCAGCGACCAACCTCCGTCGCACCCCGCTCGATCCAGGCCGGTCGAACACCCCTCCGCCCTCAGTTCGAACCCGTCCCCTAACTCCTCCCAGACCGCTGACCCCGTTCCCGCGAGCCGACCGACTTCCCCAACTCGAGCGTCGCTGCCCTCTGGTTGCCCAGTCGCCGGCGACGCTGAACCTCGCTGTCGACGCTGAACCCGCTCCGCCTGTCATTACGGAGCAGCCGCCCAGCCCGCATCTGACCTCGACGCTTTCCCCTACTTCCCAGAGCTCGCCGGACCGCTCGACTCCCATCCCGTCAGCGCCGAACCCTCGGATCCCCTTCGGTCAACCGCTGAGCACAGCAGCCCCGACCCCATCTTCGCCTCGCCAACTCCCGCGAAGCCCTCGGCCGGCCGGCCGCCGACCTAGCTCCGACTCAGCGGACACGGCCACCCTCTGGACCAGAACATAGTAGACACCGGACACACCGCGAGGACACGACCAGGACTCGGCTCGCGTCAATTTGGATTTCGGACACTCAGAATTCAGAACTCACGGGGCCCTGTTCAGGTACCGGTTTCTTCCTTATCGTAACACCATTTTCGATTCCGTCAGATGCTATGCGTAGACTGTGTAACCCTCTCGGTGCCCGCACAACTCGCTCGTTGCACCGCGTCCTGTGGTGATCGCACACCGCGATCCAAAAACAGGAAAAACAATACCATATTTCACCCCGGAACCGAGTACGCTCTGCCACACGGGACGACTTGGTCACACGCGGTCTTTACCGAACCGTGCGCGTCGTTGATACGGTCGTGTGGGATTTTGCAGAAGTGGATTCGGAGGTGCGTGCACCCCGGAATCAACGCGTATCCACCGACGACACCCCGTATCCGACCTTTCTGGAAAACGCTGTAACTTTGTGTACACACGTCGGATCGAAACAAAACTTGCGCCATCGGACTCATAGCAATACGCTGGTCCTGTGACCCAAGTTTGGTTCGATTCCGAGAACGTTGATAAAATTGCGTGTCGTGGGCCCCACTGGCTCCACTTGACGGACGATTTTGTGAACGGCTCATCGGAATCCAATTCTGAAAGTTCCGTTGAGTTTGTATCATCATTCCTGACTTGTAGACACTAAGTTTGAGAAATTTGGAGACCTTTGACCCTGACACACTTTTCGGTGCAAAGTGGCCCACATGTGGACCCCGCTTTGGCCCGAAAATGACATTTTTGCCCCTGTGTCCAAATTGGACGTAAGGACAGGTGTTTCTAGCAGTTTGACATCTTCTGAGACTGTTAGTGATATTTATTACAGCTTTTGGAGTAGTACCCACAGGATCCACTGATACCGGGACGACTGTTGGTATTCGGACATCAGGCAAGTGTACCTTGCCAAACTCTGCAGTATTGTTATATATTTTTCTTTGTTTTATTATATTACTATGCATGCTCAACCTAGGACCGTGTGACATACTTAGCGTCCGATTATCAGTCGGGTGCCAACACTGTACGCAGTGTTGGGTACTGTCATTTAGAGATGGACATTCGTGACACTTTATATACTCGTACTTATCTTATCAAGTACCATATGACCCAGGACACTTGACACTATTCATGAGACAGGATATTCCCGAGATATTCGTGGTGATCCTGTATAGGATACAGGACTTGACAGAGATACTATATTCATAGATACATATGACTTGTTGCATTAGTGATGATCCCGCTTGACATGGACATGAGACGTTATGGTCATGATATGCGTGGTTATATTGGGTGGGGAGAGACACACATGCTACATGCTATTTTCTATATATATCTACTACTATTGTGAGGCCATAAACTCTCGTAGCAGAGCTAGGTACATTACGTGTTATTACCACTACCGGCTCCCCGACACAGAGCTTGTAGTGGCTCAGCCTGAGTACTCGTGATGCTCTCATCTTGCATTTCACTTAGATGGTTACTTACTTGCCCTATTTATTTCATTATTTGCTGCACTGGTTATATTTTGGCTTGTATATTTTCTTCACCTTGCTATGTCCCCTGAGGACCTGGATATGGATTGTGTCCCCAGAATTTGAGGACGAGATCTATCTCGAGGTATACGGGACTGGAGCAGGAGCTGATCCAGGAGTTGTACCGCCATCCGAGGACGAGGTATTAGCCGAGGACTTCTCTTGAGCATCCATGTTTCATGCTCAGTACTTATTTATTTATTTCAGTCATTTATTTATGGTCTGTTAAACCATGTATCAGATATTTATCGGGTTATTTCCCGAAGCACTTGTTGAGACTGATTGATGATTTACATTTCTTTATTTACCCTGTGGATCATATTTCGTATCTTGTGTGGATGAGATTAGTTGTACCATGTGGTCTTAGACTTGTTATATTACAGCTTAAGTATGCCCTGATGGATCCATTAAATTGGGTTTGTCCATCGGTGCGTACTGCTGGCCATTATCACGCGTCCGGTCCCTCGATATTTTGGGACTGGGGCGTGACATAGTTTTTGTGGTGGCCCATGCAGGTCTACGACTAAATTGTTCGGTTTCAACTTAGGGACCGAACCAGCCTGCCCTAAGGATAGAATAAGTTCTAGAATCTCATCCATTATTTAAACCATTATTGAACTCTTTATCGAACTCGAAATTGTTACTTGAACTGCATCCTGTATTGATTCCTCTGAGCGTTCTTACAGTTTATATTTGTTGCAGAGAAATGGATCCCAGGAACGGAGACGAGATTCCTTTGGACACGCCACACGACGCTGTGGTTACTAATATAGACGGAGTGACTCCAGGGAATGGAGGACAAGCATCGCAGAATACTCAAACCGGACAGCCTAATCCAAGGTTCCGGAGAGATGACATCCCACCTCCACCACAGTTCACTCCCCAGATGCTAGTTTTCCCGCCCGGACAAGCTATGGACGGGCAACAGATATTCCAGATGATGTATGCCATGATGCAGGCCCAGCAGCAGATTCAGCAAGAGGCCCATCGCTAGGAGACAGAGTATCTGAGGACCATCCTGGTATCCGCATTGGAGCAGGCAAATCCACCAACGAGGCGAACAGCGACGGGATCTATCACCGATTTTTGTTATCTCAAGCCTCACATATTTTCTGGTAAAGAAGGGCCAACAGAAGTTCATGAATGGCTCACTAACATCCAGCATCAGTTGGAGGCCGCTGAACTTCCGAGAGAGAAGTGGATGACCGCAGTCAGAATGCAGTTAACTGATAATGCGCATCACTGGTGGCTAGCAGAGGAAAGGAGGCTCGGACAGGACCGAGTCACTTGGGAAGAGTTCTTTAGACCCTTCCAAGAGATGTACATTCCGGCAGTTGCACGATCAGAGCTCAGAGACAAGTTCAACCGCCTCATCCAAGGCAGTATGACAGTGGAGGAATACAACGCGGAGTTTATATGCCTAAGTCGCTTCGCTCCGACATTGATCTCGACAGAGGAAGAGAAAGCTGAAAAGTTCTTTGATGGACTGAAGTTTGAGCTTCAGAGATTGATTGGCTCAGTCGCACCTACATCTTATACTGAGGTCCTTGCAGCAGCACGACGCGTGGAGCGCGTCACTAGAAGGGAATCGAATCTGAAGAGGCCAAACACATCCGCACCAACCAAGACAGCACCAGAAGATTCTGCAAAAAGATTCCAGAGGAGTATACCGGAGAGAGCAGCACACAGGGCCATATCTCTTCCTACCTGTCACCACTGCGGCAAGGTAGGACACATTGAGAGAGAGTGCAGGCGTAAATTGGGACTATGCCTGCTTTGCGGATCAGATCAGCACTTTTCTAGAGACTGCACTAAACCAAGAGAGGGAGCACCGAGACTTGCTTTACCTGCACCACGACCAGCTACAGGAGCAGTAGGAGCACAGCAGACAGGAGCTGGAGGAGTTAGACCACCAGCTACAGGAGGCTACCAGCAGAGACCTCCACTGGCACCGCAGGCAGCTCTATTTCAGCAACAGCAGCAGCAAAGAGGACCAGCTCAGGGTCGAGGCCAGGCATTCACATTAGCTGTTGAGCAGGAAGCTACCACAGGCGAAGTCATCGCAGGTACTATTTTAGTAGCTTCATTACCAGCTGTAGCATTATTTGATTCTGGAGCATCGCATTCTTTTATAGCAGCTAGCTTTGTAGCCACCCATAGAGTAGCTACCGCACCCCTTCCGAAGATGAAGAGAATTCTTACGGGAGGTGGAATTATTTCGGTTAGTGACGTCTGTAGATCATGTTCTGTAGTAGTTTATGGCCGGGAGATGCGAGCTTAATTTCTGATATTTTCTATGCCGGATTATGATGTCGTACTTGGTATGGACTGGTTAAGTCAGTACCATGCGACTCTTGATTGCCGACTTGGGCGGGTTATATTTAGACCGCCTGGACATCCAGAATTCGAGTTTCTTCGAGGAACAGTAGAGCAAGGAGTCCAGCCTACTCTTAGGGTATTATCTGTAGAAGAGGAGACAGGTTACCCAAGAGTCATCTCAGAATTTGTGGATGTATTTCCCGATGATCTTCCAGGCTTACCGCCTGATCGGGAAATAGAATTCACCATAGACTTAACTCCAGGAGCAGAGCCTATCACTTCATCGGTATATCGACTAGCACCTAAGGAGTTAGTAGAGTTGAAAGAACATGTTGATGATCTTCTAAAGAAGGGTTTCATTCGGCCCAGTGTTTCACCATGGGGAGTACCCATATTATTTATGCCAAAGAAGGATGGAACAGTACGGTTATGCATCGACTATAGAGCGCTGAATGTTGTGACCATCAAGAACAGGTATCCCTTGCCACGCATTGATGATCTATTCGATCAGTTGAGTGGTGCAAGGGTATTTTCGAAGATTGACCTTCGATCCGGCTATCATCAGATCAAAGTAAGGAAGAAAGATATCCCGAAGACCGCATTCAGAACCAAGTATGGACATTATGAGTTCTTCGTAATGCCGTTTGGTTTAACCAACGCGCCAGCAGTGTTTATGAGTTTAATGAACAGAGTCTTTCATCAGTTCTTGGATAAATTCGTAGTGGTGTTCATTGACGACATTCTCATCTATTCTAAGAGCCACGAAGAGCACGAGGAGCATCTCAGAATCGTGCTAGAGACCTTGAGGCAGGAGAAGTTATATGCCAAACTCAGTAAGTGTGAGTTCTGTATGGACAAAGTGCCTTTCTTGGGATATATTATCTCAGGAGAAGGATTTTTAGTGGATCCAGAGAAAGTTGCGGCAATAGAGACTTGGCCTACACCCACATCAGTTGCAGAGGTGAGAAGTTTTCTCGGACTCGCGGGATATTACCGAAGGTTTGTGGAAAATTTCTCGAGGATTGCAGAACCGATGACGAGGCTGACACGTAAAGACCAGGAGTTTATATGGACAGAAGACTGCCAAAAGGCCTTCGAAGAATTGAAGAGAAGATTAACAACAGCACATGTCTTGACTCTTCCTTCAGGGTCAGGAGGTTTTGTTATTTACAGTGATGCATCAGGCAGTGGATTGGGATATGTTTTGATGCAACATGGCAAAGTCATTGCTTATGCGTCGAGACAGTTGAAGGTCCACGAGAAGAACTACCCAACACACGATCTGGAGTTAGCAGCAGTTATATTTGCATTGAAGATTTGGAGGCACTACCTTTACAGAGAGAAAGTAGACATCTTTACAGATCACAAGAGTCTGAAGTATGTATATACTCAGAAGGAGCTTAACATGAGGCAAAGACGCTGGCTGGAACTGATGGTAGATTTTGACATAGATCTGCAGTATCATCCGGGAAAGGTGAATGTTGTTGCAGACGCACTCAGCAGGAAGCCTACGGCTTATTTCTTGACGATGCAGCCCGAGTTAATGAGAGATTTACAGGAGCTTCAGATAGAGGTCATCTTACCGGGACAGAATGGCTTGATAGCTAACCTTGAGATTCAGTCATCACTCGTGGAAAAGATTAAGGAGGCATTGCCCACCGATGCTAGATTCCGAAGACTCAAAGAAAGGACGGAAGCCGGCATGCAGACAGGACTTCGCATCCACGAAGACGGGACATTGAGGTTTGGAAACCGCCTGTATGTTCCAAATGAAGAATTGAGACAGGAGTTAATGACTGAAGCACATAGCTCTATGTACTCTGTTCACCCAGGAGGAACCAAGATGTACCGAGACTTGAGACAGTATTACTGGTGGCACGGAATGAAAAGAGAGATTGCAAGATTTGTGACCAAATGCTTAGTCTGCCAGCAAGTAGAGGCCGAACATCAGAGGACTGCAGGTATGTTACAGCCGCTTCCGATACAGGAATGGAAGTGGGAGCATGTCACGATGGATTTTGTTACAGGATTTCCGAAGAGCCCCAGCGGAAAAGACGCAGTATGGGTGATAGTGGATCGACTCACTAAATCGGCACACTTCTTGCCATTTAGAGTCGGACAGTCCACAGAGGTACTAGCCAACATGTATATGCGACAAATCATCAAATTACATGGAGTACCTGTTAGTATCGTATCGGATCGAGATTCGAGATTTACGTCTCATTTCTGGAGAAGCATGCAAGAGAGTCTGGGCACCAGACTCAAATTCAGCACGGCATACCACCCACAGACAGATGGCCAATCGGAGCGCACCATTCAGATATTGGAGGACATATTACGATCATGTATGCTAGACTTCGAAGGATCTTGGAAAGATCATTTGCACTTAGTGGAGTTCTCCTACAACAACAGTTATCAGGCCAGCATCCAGATGGCACCATTCGAAGCTTTATACGAAAGAAAATGCAGATCGCCTATATGTTAGAGTGACGTTGGTAAACGTCAAATAATGGGTCCCGAATTGGTAACACAAACAGTGGAGAAGGTGAAACAGATCCAGAATCATCTACAAGCAGCCCAAGATAGACAGAAGCATTGGGCAGATACGCACAGACGTCCCCTAGAGTTCAAAGAAGGAGAGCATGTGTTCTTGAGGATTTTGCCCACTCGTGGTACTATCAGATTCGGGAGCAGAGGCAAGTTGAGCCCAAGGTATATCGGGCCATTTGACATTCTAGAGCGAGTTGGTGAGGTGGCTTATCGTCTTGCATTACCTCCATCCTTAGAGGGAGTGCATGACGTATTCCACGTCTCACAGCTGCGAAGGTACGTGACCGACCCAAGTCACGTAGTCGATCATTCCGAAATCGCAGTAGGCCCAAGCTTGAGATATGAAGAACAACCAGTTGGCATCCTCGACGTCAGTGAGAAGACATTGAGGGGACAGACAATTATACCGGTTCGTGTAGCATGGAAACATCATTCTCCTGGAGAATCGACTTGGGAACGAGAAGATAGTATGCGCCAGCGTTACCCTCACTTGTTCGAGGAAGCAGTTGCAAACTAAGCAACCTTGTATTTCCATAAATTATTCTTTAGTAGCTTATTCTTTGATTGCGAGGACGCAATCCTTTTAAGGAGGGAAGATTGTAAACACCCTATTTTCAGATTAATTTTAATATAATTTTTCTGGATCTTTTCGGCATTTTGGATGAAGAACCAAGGTAATTATGAGTTAAAGATTTTTACAGGCAGTTTATTGGTGTTAAAATATTCTGGAAATAATAATTTATTGTGTAAAATGGAAAACTGGACGCATGGCATTTTTCGGTGAATTTATTGGACTCCGGAGCAACGATTTAAGGACTAAAAGCTATTGGTTTTTAAACCGAACCAAACCAAGCTCGGACCAACCCGGATTAAACCCACCATAGCGGGTCAGACCCGAACCGCGGAGGAACCCGACCCGCTGCAAACCCTAGGCTGCCGGAAACTCCTGTAGCATCCCTATAAAGCTCCTCCTTGGCGTTCGTGCCTAGCCCTAACCTAAACCCTAAGTTCCCGCCGGCATCTACTTCGGTCAGCCCGTCTCGAGCAGCGACCAACCTCTGCCGCACCCTGCTCGATCCAGGCCGGTCGAACACCTCTCCGCCCTCAGTTCGAACCCGTCCCCTAACTCCTCCCAGACCGCTGACCCCGTTCCCGCGAGCCGACCGACTTCCCCAACTCGAGCGCCGCTCCCCTCTGGTTGTCCAGTCGCCGACGACGCTGAACCTCGCCGTCGACGCTGAACCCGCTCCGCCTGTCATTGCGGAGCAGCCGCCCAGCTCGCATCCGACCTCGACGCTTTCCCCTTCTTCCTAGAGCTCGCCGGACCGCTCGACTCCCATCCCGTCAGCGCCGAACCCTAGGATCCCCTTCGGTCAACCGCTGAGCACAGCAGCCCCGACCCCATCTTCGCCTCGCCAACTCCCGCGAAGCCCTCGGCCGGCCACCCGCCCGCCGACCTAGCTCCAACTCAGCGGACACGGCCACCCTCTGGACCAGAACACAGTAGACAACGGACACACCGCGAGGACACAACCAGGACTCGGCTCGCGTCAATTTAGATTTCGGACACTCAGAATTCAGAACTCACGGGGCCCT
Organism: Iris macrosiphon; assembly: GCA_036927795.1. Taxonomy (NCBI): domain Eukaryota; kingdom Viridiplantae; phylum Streptophyta; class Magnoliopsida; order Asparagales; family Iridaceae; genus Iris; species Iris macrosiphon. The sequence continues at coordinate 146,373,189 of JAYESA010000006.1, read as the reverse complement.
GTTCAGGTACCGGTTTCTTTCTCATCGTAACACCATTTTCTATTCCGTCAGTTGCTATGCGTAGACTGTGTAACCCTCTCGGTGCTCGCACAACTCGCTCGGTGCACCGCGTCCTGTGGTGATCGTACACCGCGATCCAAAAACAGGAAAAACAATACCCTATTTCACCCAGGAACCGAGTACGCCCCGCCACACGGGACGACTTGGTCGTACGCAGTCTTTACCGAACCGTGCGCGTCGTTGATACGATCGTGTGGGATTTGGCAGAAGTGGATTCGGAGGTGCGTGCACCCCGGAATCAACGCGTATCCGCCGACGACACCCCGTATCCGACCTTTCTGGAACACGCTGTAACTTTGTGTACACACATCGGATCGAGACGAAACTTACGCCATCGAACTCATAGCAATACGCTGGTCCTGTGACCCAAGTTTGGTTTGATTCCGAGAACGTTGATAAAATCGCGTGTCGTGGGCCCCACCGGCTCTACTTGACGGATGATTTTGTGAACGGCTCATCGGAATCCAATTCTGAAAGTTCCGTTGAGTTCGTATCATCATTCCTGACTTGTAGACACTGAGTTTAAGGAATTTAGACCTTTGACCCTGACACGCTTTTCGGTGCAAAGTGGCCCACATGTGGACCCCACTTTGGCCCGAAAATGACCTTTTTGCCCCTGTGTCCAAATTGGACGTAAGGACAGGCGTTTCTAGCAGTTTGACATCTTCTGAGACTGTTAGTGATGTTTATTACAGCTTTTGGAGTAGTACCCACAGGATCCACTGATACCGGGACGACTGTTGGTATTCGGACATCAGGCAAGTGTACCTTGCCAAACTCTGCAGTATTGTTATATATTTTTCCTTGTTTCATTATATTGCTGTGCATGCTCAACCTAGGACCGTGTGACGTACTTAGCGTCCGATTATCAGTCGGGTGCCAACACTGTACGCAGTGTTGGGTACTGTCATTTAGAGATGGACATTCGTGACACTTTATATAATCGTACTTGTCTTATCAAGTACCATATGACCCAGGACACTTGACACTGTTCATGAGACAGGATATTCCCGAGATATTCATGGTGATCCTGTATAGGATACAGGACTTGACAGAGATACTATATTCATAGATACATATGACTTGTTGCATTAGTGATGATCCCGTTTGACATGGACATGAGACGTTATGGTCATGATATGCATGGTTACATTGGGTGGGGAGAGACACACAGGCTACAGGCTATTTTCTATATATATCTACTATTATTGTGAGGCCGTAGACTCTCGTAGCAGAGCTAGGCACATTACGTGTTATTACCACTACCGGCTCCCCGACACAGAGCTTGTAGTGGCTCAGCCTGAGTACTCGTGATGCTCTCATCTTGCATTTCACTTAGATGGTTACTTACTTGCCCTATTTATTTCATTATTTGCTGCACTGCTTATATTTTGGCTTGTATATTTTCTGTACCTTGCTATGTCCCCTGAGGACCTGGATATGGATTGTGTCTCCAGGATTTGAGGACGAGATCTATCTCGAGGTATACGGGACTGGAGTAGGAGCTGATCCAGGAGTTGTACCGCCATCCGAGGACGAGGTATTAGCCGAGGACTTCTCTTGAGCATCCATGTTTCATGCTCAGCACTTATTTATTTATTTCAGTCATTTATTTATGGTCTGTTAAACCATGTATCAGATATTTATCGGGTTGTTTCCCGAAGCACTTGTTGAGACTGATTGATGATTTACATTTCTTTATTTACCCTGTGGATCATATTTCGTATCTTGTGTGGATGAGATTAGTTGTACCATATGGTCGTAGACTTGTTATATTACAGCTTAAGTATGCCCTGATAGATCCATTAAATTGGGTTTGTCCATCGGTGCGTACTGCTGGCCATTATCACGTGTCTGGTCCCTCGATATTTTGGGACTGGGGTGTGACAGCTTTAATGATTTGTATAGCAAGCACATATTCAGAGTACGCAGATAAATTAAAACACAGATTTGAAACATGGAAAAGATCTCTTTATTGATAATGAACATCTATTACAAACTCCTGAACGAGTCAGCTAATATGCCGCACGGGCTTACAAAAGTGTTGACTTCAAATGAGATAGCAGTCATGTACATTATATCCCTTTACTAAACTTTAAAAGATATAGACCTCCAGGCTGGAGGATAGCTTTGCCACGGAGCTGCATTTGTGTATGAAGAGTTGCAGCTTCGGACTTCAAAAGGCTTCAAGGGCGCGGTGAAGGTGCGCCAACAGCTGGACTGGATCGGGAAGACGACTTCGGCTCCTCGCTCGGTTCGCCTTAGTGCGGAGAACCTGTTTCAACGAGGGTCAGCATATCGAAACATGCTGGTGAAGGCGAGCTAGCCGAAATATACCAATCAACACGTTGGTTTAATGAAGCATGCATATTTGTGGGTTTCTATCTTGCCTTAGTTCATTTACAAGTAAGCAGCATATAGAATTTACTGAAATGAACGTGCCACCGTTCGGTGGATTTTACCTGCCCGTCTGAATTACCTGCACAATACTTACCATGCCTTCCCTGCCACGAAGACACAAGTTAGTTTGCAACAGGTTTAAATATACGATTTGGATTACTGGCTAGTTGCCACGAGGGACAAGTTATAGTCTCGAGACAGAAGAGTGTGCAACACGGTGCATGCCTCGTTCCGACGATACAGACGACTATACAGACGTTCCGCCCGGATCGGATCGGTCCCAGTGCCCCGGTGACCGTCCGCAGGAACCAGAAACCTTGTGCACAAGTTGTCCGTGATCTAACAGAGTCTATTTTATGTTTCTATCAAATCATGTAGTTGAGGCAACGAGTACAGACAAGCAGTATTGCTTGATTCGTTTAGCAGAGCCTTCCTGAACAGTTATGCACATACAAGGTGTTTAATTCAATTATAGAAGAAGATGAATTCTAACTAAAATTGAAGCATGTATAGAATATTTCCCAAACGAACAAGCATGCAATTTCGTATCCGTTAATGAAGTTATATTGACAAGCATAATAACCAAGTCTATTCTCTTTTATCTTGGTTTCTTTTATTATTACTTGGTATCGTTTGATCGGGGCAAAGAAGATTGTAGATTTATTAGATGTGAAGCTTGGAAGCAGGGCTAGCTAATCGGGTTGGTAGCCACTCACTTAGATTTTGGTAGGGAGAAAGAAAGAGGCGCTTCACGACTCCGCTCGTAAGCCGCCTACTGCTCGTTCACCTGCGCACGAACAGCTCGATTAATACTTCTTCCTCTCTTTCCAATCTTGGAATAGAAGTGCAACTCAATGAACGAAAATAATGAAAACCATCGAAACCGTTCAAAAAAACAAGCAAATCCCAAAACTAACTCAAAGCACGAAAGCAACAAGCGACATCGAAAACCGAGGCAATAAAAGATAGCAGAGGAGAGGTCCCTCCTGACTCTGCAGCTAAGCCGATCCTTGGGGCACAGTCCACTGAATATGGGAATCGATTCCGAAAAAACAAATCCATAACGAGGACGAGTTCTTAATTCAATCTATCCCGATCGAACGATACCGTCTTGTGTTTCTTAGTCGCGCTCTTCGCACCGGGAGAACGGGGCGCTACAAAAATGCCTGGAAGAGAAATATTAGCCTTAATCTTTAACTCGTAGAGGTGGACTACGTCTTAACAGATCTATAGCTTATTGTTCCAGAGGACGATGATGCTACTGTTCGGACGGTTGCTCCTACAACCGCTAAGAAGAATAAGTGGAGAAGAGACAACAGTCTCTGCAAGCTGCTGATTCTGATCTCCATGGTGGATACTCTGGCGGAGTCATACAGCAAGACGGACCATGCTAAGATCGTATAGGAGTCACTGGAAAAGCATTACAAGGCGGATGAGAACCGCAACAAGATTTATGTGACTGAAAAGGTCTGAAACATGCAATTTGAGGATGACAAGATGATGTTGCCTCAAGTCAAGGGATTTCTCAACCTTCATAAAAAACTTGAGGATGATCGTATGCCCATGGTCGATGCTTTTGTCGTTGTAGGAATTGTTGACAAGCTCCCACCTGGATGGAGCAACTTTATCTCGGATATGCACCGGAAGAAGATGGAGATTAGCCTTGATCAACTACTACACAACATCCACGTTGAAGATGAGCTACAGGCTCAAAACAAAGTGGATACACTATCCAAGAAATTGGAAAAGGCCAACTTGGTGCATGTTGCTGATTACAAGGGGAAGCAGAAGGCTTCTCACAACAAGAAAAAGGAATTCAATTATCTAAAGTTGAAGTCGGCTTCGTTCAAGCCGAAGCCTGAGCCCAAGTCAGATGTGATTTGCTTTAACTGTGGCAAGAAGGGCAAATACCGGAGAGAGTACAAATCTAAGACCAAATAGATATAGTAAGGTGAGTAACAAGGTTGTTATAATTGTGTAGGTTATGACAGCTGGTGTCAACACTGACTGGTGGGTGGACACTGCCGCATCCTGCCATGTTTTCTCAAAGAAGAAATTATTTAATACCTACAAGCCTACATCTGAGAAGGTCATGGTGTCAAACCAGGAACAAACTGAAGTACTTAGGACCGAAATGGTGGTACAAAATCTGACTTTGGGAAAGTCATTGAAGCTTCAGGATGTGAAGCATGTACCGGTGAAAGCCAAGAACCTTGTCTCGGGAAGTCTGCTCTGCAATGTAGGCTCAAGGATGGACATTAATGCTGGACCGATGGTGATATCATATAATGTAACATACTTCGAGAAAGTATTTTGTACCGAAGGTATGTTCAAACTTCAGCTTGTAACTCCTGCAAATAATATCAATGCAGTCTCTTTTTTTGGTTACTCTCTTGAGTTATGGCGTAGTAGACTAGGACATGTTTATTGTAAAAGAATAAATAATATGTCTAGTCTAGGGATTATATCCAAATGTGGGGGTAAGGAGGTGGAGTAGTGTGAGGACTGTGCACAGACAAAGATCACTAACGTTCAAACGGGTAAACCGAAGCATAGATCTTTTGGAGTTTGTACACTCAGATATCTGTAACTTCAAACAGTTCTCCACAAAGGCCAAGATGAAGTATTTTATTATATTCATCGATGACTACTCAAAGTATGAGTTCGTCTATCCGCTCACGTCAAAAGACGAAGCATTCGATAAGTTTAAGGAGTTCAGGGTTGAGGATGAACGTCAAACTGGGCAATAACTCAAGAGGCTCAGAAGTGATCGAGACGGAGAGTATATGTCTATTAAATTCTCATTATTCTGCAAAGAACATAGAATTATTAATGAGACAACTGCTTCATATTCTTTTCAATCAAATAGAGTAGCTGAAAGAAAGAACAAAAAGTTGGCAGAGATGATGAACTCAATGTTGTTGACTACGGATCTTCCAAACTGCTTCTGGAAAGAAACTGCACAGACGGCTACGTTAATTCTGAACAGAGTGACATACATAACTTTCGATGTCACTCCTCATAAACTCTGGTTCAAAGTCTGACCCAACTTGAATATCATTCAAGTATGGGGGGCCTGGCGTATGTGAAGCTTCCAGACTTAAAGATTTATAAGCTGGGTACGAGGACTACAAATACCATCTTCTTGGGTTATACTAAAAAGAGTGATGCTCGAAGGTTTCTTGATATTGAATCAAATCAAATCATACCATCGAATCTCGCAATGCAGAATTCTTTAAAGATAAGTTTGCAAGGCACAAGAACATTGTTATCATGGACATTCCAAAGAATAGTGTGAGTGCACAGGAGGCTAATGTTTCCAATGAAGATGAAGTCCAAACAAAAGTTGTCATTCTAGAAACAACGATCGAACCAGAACTCACATAACCGGTGTATAAGTGAGTGAGGAGACAAAAGGAATTTGAAGATAATTTTGTCACCCATCATGTAAAAGCTGATCCGCTTACCTATGATGAGGCGATGAATACCAGAGACGCTGTCTTCTGGAAGGAGGCTATCAATGTTGAGTATGACTCAATAACCTCCAACAATACTTGGGTGTTGGTCGATCTATCTGAATGAGCTAAACCAATCAAATGCAAGTGGATCTTCAAGAAGAAGATGAAGGCCGATGGAACTCTTGACAAGTCTAAGGCAAGGCCGGTAGCCAAGGGATTTTCTCAAAAATAGGTAATTGACTACTTTGACACATATGCTCCAGTAGCGCGGATGACGACCATCAAGATGTTGATTGATCTAAGTACAATTCACAAGCTAGTTATTCATCAGATGGATGTTAAAATAGTATTTTTGAATAGAGAGTTGACCGAAGAGATTTACATGCAAAAACCAGAAGGATTTATCGTCAAAGGGCTTGAAGATAAAGTCTGCAAGTTGGTAAAATTATTATACGGTCTGAAGCAAGCTACCAAGATGTGACATAAAAAGTTTAATAAAGTATTAGATCAAAAGGCTACAGAGCCAGCAAGACGGACAAGTGTGTTTACACAAAGTTCACTGACTGAAGATGAGTCATCGTTTGTCTTTATCTGGATGACATGCTATTTCTGGGTACAGATCTAGTACATGTCACTGAGACAAAGAACTTTCTCTCATCCAAGTTCAGTAAGAAGGGACTTATAGGAAGCTGATGTTATCTTGGGGATAAAGATCATCTTGACGGACACTGGATTGGCGTTGTCAGAGTGTCATTATATTGAGAAGAATCTCACACACTATGGATATCAGGATATTTCAGGGATCAATACTCCAAACAGGTGTGACAAAAAGATGAATCCAAATCCAAGAAAAAGTATCAGCAGCTGGAGTACTCAAGCGTCATCGGGAGTTTGAAGTACAGAATAATTGCCCTAATGCCTGACATAGCTTTCGCCGTAGGGATGCTGAGTAGGTTCACGAGAAATCCAAGTGTTGAGCACTGAAAAGCTGTGAAGAGAGTGATGAGATATGTCAATAGGACTCAGAAGTATGCACTGCACTGTAGAAGCATAAACAAATTATGCAGGCGACATAAATGTCATGCCCCCTCAACAAGCCGCAGAGAAGCCACATGCGGCCTGAATAATTAAGCCATAGAGAAGCCACATGTGGCATGAACAGTCAAGCCACAGAAGAGCCACATGCAGCCTGAACAGTCAATTCGCAGAAGAGCCATAGGCAGCCTGAACAATTAATCCGCAGAGATTCTACATACAGCCTGAATAGTCAAGCCACCGAAGAGCTACATGTTACCTGATCAACCAAATCGTAAAATAGCCGCATAATATACTATATGCGGCCTGAACAACCACAGAGCAGGGATACAACATAAAAAAACCCTGAAACAGATTCAGATGTATGTCATAAGCTCTGACACATCACTCATCACTCTGAGACGCTTCAAGATTCGTGAAAATAATGGCTCAGGAAAAGACAACAAATCACATCAATGCATTAATTGCTTCAATAAATATGCCTTGCCATGTGTTCCCTCATATGCGGCTACGCCCTATACGGCCTTGCCAACATGCGGCCAGAGTGTCCATCCGACAAGGCTATACGAGAGCACATATGCAGCTACAAGACCCATATGGCCTCGCCAACATACGGCCAGAGCATCCAGACAACCAAAGGCCAAATGAGAGCTCGTATGCGACCACGACAATATATGGCCAAGTTGATATGCAGCCTCCAGTTCACAAGATCTTCCCGTTACAACTACAAAGATCTTCGCATAATTGGTACTGACTACGTGTCCAGCTGACCAAGTCACGCTAACAACGGGTTGATAACAACCACGAGATCTCTTCAAAAGCATATCTTAACCAAGACCACGTGGAAATCGGCCCATAGCATGCGGCTACAGTTACAACCGCACTCTGTTGAAGGAGACTTATGCGACCACCAAACAGAGGCATATGTGGCACCCATATCCCATTAGCACGTTGGCTATAAATAGGAGAAACTTGAACGTTCTAAGGGCTAGCTTTTTTTCTTCTGCTTCAGAGAAAGAGCATACCACCTCCGGCCAATACAGAGAGAGATAGAGCATATCGAGATGAGCAAAGAGAGAACGTGAGCTTCTTCACCCTGTATCGGATCGTCAACGGAGTAAAAGAGATACCATAGAACTCCTTGTCCATTTCCACACCCCAGATCAAAAAATATTATACTTAGATTGTCCGTCCAGGACCTCTTTGTACTTTTTTTCGTTTGTTAGTTAAATCAAGCTCTTTTAGAACTTTTGAATTTAATGGTGAACAAGATGGAGACTCTGCTGGGGACGTCTTTCTCCTCTTATGAGAAAGTTGTGGCATAATCCGACGCGGCCAAGCTCGGGTCCAATCAAAAGATTCTGGTGGTCCGTTTCGACCAACTGGCTTTCGAGGACATGCTCTTTGGGGACAGTGTGAGTCCTTCTCCGAGGCAAGCAAAGCCCAAAGGACCGTAGGACAAGGATAGAAAAGGCCATCGTGCCTCACCCAACTGCGGAGCAGGCGTTCCCCATCCTTCTCTCTCTGTTGTAGGGACCGCACATCATACATCCACTTCTTACGCGATAACCTCTTCCAACCAGAAGGGTTCTTACCACTTGAAGACCCCAGGACGTGGGTAACAAAGACCATTGTTCCTCACCCAACTGCAGAGCTTGCGATCCTCGCCTCTCTCCCTGTTACTGAAGGCTCTCGCCAGGCGTCCACCCAGGCTGTCCATGCGGCATTCTCGCCTGACGCAGAAAACGCACAACACCTAAACTCTGGCAGAGAAAAATACTACGATGCCAGATGTGTGGGTGCTCATAGAAGCTCTATGCTGCCAAAGAGGAGGCCGCATAAGACTCCTTATGCGGCATCGATTGACGGTCGTAGGCAAATGACCGCATGTGACTCAGGAAGCAGCCGAACCTCTATTTTTGACTGAATCATATGCTGTGCTGACCTTATGCACCACGCTAAGAATGGTAAAAACCTAAACTTGGACTCTTGGTACTATGCGCCTCCGGATGTCAAGTGGAAGAAGTCTATAGCAGTACGAGCTTGTCATGCTCAAGCAACTGTTATACGGGCCCCTGATGGAAAGATGTATAAGCCCAACTCGAGCGTCAAGCCCTCAACGACAAATGGACAGGGTCCATCTCAAAAGTCTTCCACTGACAATATGGAAAAGTTCTTGTACGAACCCCAGATCAAGGAACAAAAATAATGCCCACGCACCCGTGTGCTCGGTCTGCCTGTGCTGAAGAAAAGGTACAAAGGTGAGGCATCCCTCACTTGACTTGCACAATGTGATCAATCACAAGCACAAGGAGAGAGAGGCAGTTATGGCATGTGAACTCTCCTCCCCAAAAAATTACTGTGCCAAAATAATCATCAATTGCTGCTGCAACAAAGTGGCAGTACCTACAAGAAGGAAGTCAGCATTACAATGACTGCACCCAAAGGCACCTATCCAGTAACAATCCAAAGATCAGGTGCAAATATCAGAAGAGGAGGTGTTGTCCTTCGTCTCATGTTACTCAGCTCGGAAGGTCCCTTCTACCATAGAAAGAAGAAAGTCCAGCACCGCTAGTCTGTCACTTTCAACCAGTGTATTGAGAAGGAGATTACCAGGAGGACTAGTAGCGGGACCTGCGGAATAAGTCTTCCAGGGCACCCGATCGAGGAAGAAGCTATTAGCTAGGGGGTAGTACTCCCTCGAACCTATACGATAACCCGACGTTCTGAGGAGATGATGATTCCCAAGGAATGGATGCTGAAATCCTTGGGGGTGGCCACCCTCTAAAAGAAGATGCCGCCTCCTACACTGGGGGTAGTACTGCATCTGTGTACGAACAGGACGTGACACTGGCAACCTTCCCTGAAGACTATTCATTGCAAGAGTCCCAAATGGAAAGTGTTACGTCCACTATCCAGTCCATCTCTCCTCATGTAAGAACGACGTACATGGCGGGGGACAAGCATGATAGCCCTAGTGATCGAAAGTGCCTCGAGGTCCTCGAGGCCATGATGCAGACCATGAGCGAATTAATGCAAGTCCTGACCCAGGCAATGTTCGAGATTAAAACAAACATAGCTTCCCAACCAGCAAGGGCTTCTCGACAAGCAAGCTTGGACCCTGGGGACAATGTGAACTCCGAAGCAATCGCTCTACCCATAGTCAAAAATTGTCCTCTGTCTGGTTCATCTGCCCCTTCCGCGGGAGACGAAGCTAAAGAAGTAATGAGGTAAATCCGGGAACTTCGGGCTCGCCTAGATTCTATGGGCATTCGGGATTCACTGCGTGATCTCGGGATACGACAACCGTACCCCCGCGAGTAGAGGGATATTCTGTACCCGCCAAAGTTCAAGCCCTTCAACCTAAACCTATTCGACGGAAAGACTTATCCCCGTCAATACATGAGCTATTTTGACACTGTAAAGGGGTACCTACCTCACAGTGACGCACTCCTCACAAATCTTTTCATGGGGCATTATCCGGGGTCGCATTCGACATGTTTTGCACCCTACAAGATAACTGTATCTCGTCGTTTAATGACTTCAACAGTCTTTTTCTCAAAAGATTCTATGACGGAGGGAGCGACATGATGATGTCTTTCCTGATGGATGTCACCCAAGGGAAAAAGAAACTTGCCTAAAATTATATCGAGCATTTACGCCAAGCAGCACTGAGGTTGCCTCCAGGCGAGTCCACACTCATGGACATGTGCCGCAGGAACCTACTGCTAGCAGTCAGCCTTTGGATATGTGGCAGTCAATTCAAAGACTGGAGATCATTCATCATCAATGCTGTCGTAAATAAAAAGAAGTTCAATGACGCCCGGCTCCTGGTAATACAGATCCCTGTCGCTGACGACAAGGGAAAATGTCCCAACATTAACAACAACGACAACATCAGCCATGATGGAAAAGGAAAGCAAGCCCTTGTGGCCAACTTAACCAAGAAGCCCGAGCAAAAGCCGGCCGAGGTCCCAAAGCCTCAGGAAACTTACTCCTTCGAAGATGATGACGTCATGCCCATCTTCGACGTATTGATGAAGGGTGGCAAGCTTCGGCTCCCCGACGTCAAGTACCCTATAGAGGCAACCGAGATGAATAATCCAAAATAATGCCACTACCATCGCCACGTCCACCATGCGACGAAGGACTAATATATCCTAAAGCGGTACATCCAGCGCCTGCTTGATACCAAGGCCCTTACCTAGGACTTCGATGATAAGACAGTTGTCGCCAACATGGTGTCCCTCCAGTTCGATAACTTTCCCGCAACAGAAGCCCATAAAAGAGTCATTCCGATCCTGAGGGCAACAATGGAGGTAGTCAATCTTACACCAGCTCGCGATCGAGCAGCCGGACTGATACCTCTTACTACACCTCGGGGCGAGATCATGTGAGTCCACCCGGATATTGTCCCAGACTTGATACAGCAAGAAACGCCTACAGCCATCAAGTCTAAAGCCAAAAATATCAAGTTCTGCCATATGGTTTCTTCCATCGCTAAGGAGTCCTGGGCAGGGGAAACCAGGTTGGGCCTTACCTACCAGCGAGATTATGAGGTCCCCGGCGTCACTGCACCTCCAACTATTGCTCTTGTCGTGTCTGATCTGGGTCCATCTTAACCCCTACCAGTGGACATGTCCAAACAAAAAGAGAGTCACTTCGATAAGCCACTGCGTAAAGAAATGGCTCAGGGACTAGAAAATCCCTACAACTTTGACTTCTTGGCTCAACTCGCCAATACCTGACAAAGTTGTCACTGTTTAAGCTTCTTCGACTCTCGAGAATCTATCGAAACTCTTCGAGGTAGAATCGTGGGCTCAACGTCTAGACGCACAATGGAAGATACGGTTCGAACAACGAGAACCTCATACCTAGGACGAAGTCGTACAAGTCAATCTGAGCCCCCCTAACCTATATTCATCAGTAAAAGTCTGACTGATACGGATCGAGAATCCCTGCTACAGCTCATCAGGGAATACATTGATGTCTTTGCCTGGAGATACGAATAAATGCCAAGACTGGCCCCCAAATTGTGGTCCACGAGCTCAACATCTTGTCGAACGCTAAGCCTGTCAAGCAGTAGCAACGGCAGTTCTGGCCAGATATAATGAATGCCATCTAATCCAAAGTTAACAAATTGATAGCTAGTGGATTCATCCACGAAAAACAATATCCAGACTGTATAGCCAATATCGTGCCTGTCATCAAAAAGAACGAGAAGATCCGGATCTGCATTAACTTCCATGATCTAAAAGCAGCCTTCCCCAAAGACGAATTCTCTCTTCCGATCACATACATAATGATCGACAATACTTGCAGCTTCGAGCGCATGTCCTTCATGGACTAATTCTCAGGCTACAATCAGATCAGGATGTTCCCTAATAATATGAAGCATACATCTTTACGAATGTCGATAGGAGTATACTGCTACACAGTCATGCCTTTTGGTCTGAAGAATGTAGGTCCTACATACCAGCGAGCTATGAGCACCATCTTTCGTAAGCATCTATGCAAGATGGTCGAGTGTTATGTCGATGACATCATCATCAAAAGTTACTCTAATGGTGATCACCTCAGGGACTGAAAGACTGTGTTCGACCTCATGCGTACCAACCATCTCAAGATTAACCCTACCAAATCTTTCTTGGGAGTCTCCAGCGACAAATTCTTAGGTTTTATCATCACTTCCTGGGTATTCATATAGACCCTGTCAAAACCAAAGCAATCCTTGAGATAAACCCGCCAAGGAACCTCCAGGAGCTCCGTGGCCTTCAAGGGAGACTGGCATACATCAGGAGGTTCCTATTAAACCTCTTTGGGCATTGTCAGCTATTTATCCAGCTCATGATGAAAGGTATATTCTTTGTCTGGAATAAAGAATGCCAATGCGCGTTCGACGACATCAAGGGATACCTATGAAACCCTCCAGTGCTAGTAGCCCCAGACTTGGGAAAAAAATTTCTGCTTTATGTACGCATGATGGATCACTCTCTCGGTGCTCTATTACCCCAGAATAGTAATACAGACCACGAGCAGACCATCTATTATCTCAGCTGGATGATGGTTGGTGCGGAGCATAAGTACACCCCCATCGAGAAGGAATGCCTTGCTCTAGTATTTTCTATACAGAAGACTCAACATTATGTAACTGGATAAACCATTCATGTGATCTCACGAGTCAATCCTCTCAAAGTTCTCATGACCAAACCGGGGCACTTAGTTCCCGCCTAGCTACATGGGATGTACTACTGTCTCCATACGACATGGAGTTTATCCCACAAAAAGCCGTCAAGGGTCAAGCACTGGCTGAATTTCTGGCAGCACATCCGATGCCAAAAATCTCGAAACTCTACGACGAGATTCCAGACGAAGTGGCAGACCCAAATATAACTTCATGCGAGGCTCTTTGGCAAATGTTCTTCAATGGTGCTTCTAGAACAATGCCCAAGGGCGCCATCATTGTGGGGGTCGGGATAATGCTAATCTCCTCATACGGTCTGGTCATCAACCGGGCCTACTCTCTCACAAACCCGTGCTCCAACAATGTGATAGAGTACAATGCCTTGGTCATTAGGCTCCAACTTGCCAAACAAGTATGAGTGGAATTTCTGGAGGCCTACGACGACTCCAAATAAATAGTCAGTCAGGTCCGGGGTGAGTACGAAGTCCGGCACGAAAACCTGATTCCTTACCACCAAGCTATGCTTAGTATCATCTCAACCTTCGAGGGACTTCAATGAACATGTCCCTCGACTCTAAAAAGTCGAGGCTGACGTCCTGGCCGGACTCACTACCACCTTGGCAGTTTCAGACAACACCCATCAGCTAATCACAGTAATCGATCTACCCAAACAATAATCTTTACCTGTGTCTGAGCTACGCAAAAAAAGTACACACTAATATCCCGGACTTGAGGATTCCATTCATTGACTACGCGGTCTATGGAATTCTTTCCGAGAACCTAAAGAAGCCACATCGATCAGAAGACGTTCCCTCCGGTTCTATTATGATACAGCTACCAAAATATTGTATCATTGGTTCTATGATGACCTTTTGTTATGATGCCTATCGAATACGAAGGTGAAGTAGGCCCTCCGTGAAGCTCACGATAACGTCTGTGGTGCATACTAACCCGTCCCAAAGTACAGGACCGTCTTCGAAGAATGGGTTATTACTGGCCGACGATGGTAGCATAGGCATTTGAGTATGCCATGAAATACCAAATTTGCCAAATCTATGCAGACTTCATCCACCATCCCTTAGAATTCCTGCACCCAACGGTCGCATCTTGGCTGTTTCAAGCATGGGGGATGGACATTATCGGCCCAATCAGTCTACATTCTTCTAAAAGGCATTAATTCATCCTGGCTATAATCGATTACTTCTCCAAAGGGCGAAAGCTATTCTACTCGTGAAAGTAAAGACATCGAACATGATTAGCTTCGTCAAGCATCACGTCATATACCGCTTCGGCTTGCCACGAATAATCGTCTATGACAATGGTCCACAGTTCGCAAGTCACGCGTTCTACCAGTTTTATGACAAAAACCAGATTTAAAATATAGCGTCAACTGCCTATAATCCGACAACAAATGGTCTGGCAGAAGCCTTCAACAAGACCATCATAAAGCTACTCAAAAAGTTTACGTCTTCCAATAAGCGCGACTGGAACGAGTAGCTGGGTGAATGTCTCTGGGCCTACCGCACAACGGTCCAGACAGCAACTGGCAACACGTCTTTCTCTCTGGTGTACGAAAGAGAAGCGGTCCTCCCGTTCGATATCCAAACCCCTTCACTTCGAGTAGCTCTCTCCAACCAATTAACCATCAATGACAATTACTGTCGAAGGCTATATGAGTTAGAAGCACTCGACGAAAAAAGTCTCTTAGCTCAGCAGCTTATTGAGATATACCAAGCGCATCTCTCGGGAGCCTTCAACAGATGGTTCAAGAAAAGAACCTTCAAAGTGGGAGACCTCGTCCTGACCGTGAGAATACCGATGGTCATAACCCACAAGACGGCCGACAAATTCTAGCCTAAATAGGAAGGCTCGTTCATCGTGGAGTTCTTATTCTCCAACAGTACCTACCGGCTAATGAACCTTAATGACGACTTGCTTATGATGCCTATCAACGACAAGTTCCTTAAAAAGTACTATGTCTAAACTAGACTTGTACTCATCTTATCCTCAGCAAGTGCCTATGTGCAATATTTTCTCCTTCTTTACAAATTTCTGTAAAAGCCATCATCTGTATCCAGGAGTCCTGGATGCGCAACGGATGATGAATCCTCAAAGTCTCCCCACCGGAGCAGTCCTCATGTCCACTCGCACACTCCCGCAGTGACCACTTAAAAACTAATCTCATTAGACGCTAGCTATATTTATATTATCTCTGAGCCATCGTATCATCAATCTCCCCAGCAGAGCCATCCTCAGGTCTATCTTCATTTTCGGATAGACCACAATCAGTAAACTTCTCCTTAGTGAGTATCTTGGACATTGGTTCTGGTCCATATTACCTCTGAACTACTGTCCTAAAAAATTTCCCCGGCTGAGTTTGCCATGTCCATATTACCTTTGAGCAAACCTCCCCGGTTTTGGCTATCGATCATCATGTCCATATTAACTCTAATATCAATTATCATCCCCACTTATCACCCGTACTCACCAAGATACACCAGCGGTATTAAGTTTATAAAAACTGCCACGTCCATATCACCTCTAGCAGGGCTTGTCTCAAGCCTATTACTTGTACTAACATGAGCAAAAAGTAATGGGCCCACAAAAACTGTCACATCCATATCACCTCAGATAGGGCTTTTCTCAAACCTATTACTTGCACTAACATACACAAAAAGTAATGGGTCCACAAAATCTATCACGTCCATATTACCTCTGATATGGATTATTTTTAAATTTATTACTTGCACCCTAGTGCGTAAAAAGTAATAAGTCCACCAAAGATCCCCTAGTGAGATGTCCACAACAACTATGGTGTTGTACTACGTCCATATTACCCTTAGTACGATATCTAAAGCTCACACAAATAAGTCACAACAAAAAGGAAAACTTTTATTTTGCTAAAATAAAAGAGCAAACTACACTTGAGGGACTATCTACGCCCAGACACAAAATCAAAACCAACTATGAAATAAAGGTAAAAGATAGTCTCAGAAAGGAAAACACAAACTATTGCTGCTCCGGGTCAAAGTACAACTCTGTTAGCCCCCCAAGGAGATGGGCGATATGGTCATCCCGATGTGCTGTAGTTCGGTATTCCACCTCTCTCGCCATGACCTCGGGATCCTCGTAGCGAATATAAGACTTGTATCGGTCATCTAGATTTTGCACCAAGACTTCAACACCAACCGTGTTCTTCGCTACTCAGCTTGCCTCAGTACAGATAGCCTCCTCTTCCTGCTGGGCCTCTCAAAGTTTGCTCCCCAACATATCGATCTTGACCTGGAGTTGTCAGATCTCTTCGTTCGGGTCCTTCTGCCTAATGAAACAGTCCTCCCTAAGGTCATTCAGCTGATCATGCTCCTTTTGCAACTTTCGGAGGTCACGCTGCAAGCCTTCCTTAGACCAAGCAAAGAGGGCATTCTCCGCCTCCAGCTTCATCGAGAACTTGTTATACTCGTGGGATATCAATACCCTATATCTACCCGCTGGTGCGACCGCAACTCCATTAGTCATTGCTCCTCTTCTACCACTTTCTGGTCCAGGAGGTCCGTTGTCTGCTCCAAACCATGGATGCTCCTCAAGGAATTAACCTGGCACTCGGTAAAGCATTTAGTCCAGTCGAAGTATCAGTTTTGCTCCAATACGCTCTGAATCCCCTGCCTCAGAAATATGTAGAAGCTTCCAAGAGAGATCTTGCTCCTCTAGCGTTGCCGGAGTCAAAGGCGACTAAAAGGAGGTAGAAGCAACTACAGGTGCAACAGGCCGTGCGACAACGCTCGATAACTTGGAAGGTGAAGCAGTAGCAGAGGAGCGACCAGCGGTATAGCTCGCATTCTAATCCTTCATAGCCACATGAAAGGCCCTGACACCCGACAGCAGAGCAAGAGATAGTTGGCTGGTAGTGCGACTTGCGATGGGAGTACCAAGGTGCCCTTCTGCTTCTACACCCGCTTGTATATCAACCCCGGACTTCGTTGCAGCAGCTTCAGTAAACGACTCAGTAACCACAGTACAAGAACATTGAGGACAGCTTTCTTAGGACAGCTCAGAACCCCACCATCAAAAGGGGCTTCGACAGCAGAATGCCCAGCAACAACAGGTGTGGGAAATACCTCCGCACTAATGGGACCCACTACAGAGTTCATAAGGTACCCTTCGCCACCAGAAAGGCGAAGAAGGGACTCAGACCTCCCCCTAATGAGCTCACTACCCTCTTCTTCCATGATGCCTTCCTCCGCGGCCACATCCAAGTTCTTCAAGGGAGAGGCAGGGCCTGTAGGACCAGAACAACCAACAATTAACTTACCCGGAGAATGTGAATCTGAAGCCAAAGAATCTGATCTTATATGAAATTACAAAATGGTGTAGCGGAGGGAGGTAGCATAGGTCATGGCTCATCCAGTATTGTCATAGCCTCCCTCATAGCTTCCATGTCTTCCATGGATATCTGATCCAAGGGGGTATACGGCTACTCCGTCAAAGTCGCATCTAAGCCCCGAGCACTCGAAGCTTCAGGTACTGGTTCTGAGGCACCCACATCAATCTCCGGAGAGGTTTCCTCTTCCGGCTCAGCGTAAGAAATTACCGAAGCGGCTTCTCGTTGGGGACGGTCTATTTTCTCCTGTATCTGCAATTCAAACAGAACAGAAGAGAGATATTTATAAATAGGACCAGGAAGAATAAAACTAAGAGTATTTACGAACACCGCCATAGCATCTAAGTCGGGCCCTGCTTCAAGAACCATTAGTGTAAGGGGTCATACCTCTCCACGTGCAGTCCCCTTCGCAAGGGGTTTAATCTTCGCCACGGGTCCCATCATCGGGACTACATCAGTCCTCGCCTTCTTGGAATAGCGAGCATGATGTATCTCGGCCTCTGTAAAACCCCTAAATTTAAAAACCGTATTAATTATTTAATTATTTATTTAATTTATTTATAGTATTTATTAGTTAACTAGAGGATATAGAATTTATTGAATTTTTATTTCTAGGTAAATATGCATTTAGAGATTTATGGAGCAACTATTATTTTACCTTAATTTATTTCATGTAGGAGACCTTGTGGACGGTTGATAGATTAATTGTATGTACTAATATAATTTTCTGGAATTTTATGTATATATATATATATATATATATATATATATATATATATATATATATATATATATATATATATATATATATATATATATACAAGTAATTGATTTAAAGAATAAAAGAAAAGAAAGAGAAAAGAAAAAGAAAAAGAAATAATTAAAATCAAAACCAAAACCTATTAAACTACCCAAAAACCGCAAGCCCAGTAGCTAAAACCTACAACCATAACCCGCTATTAGTAATCCCAGTAGTAGCAACTACCCCCCCTCCCCCGCGCGGAAGTTTCCCCTCTCATATTCCCTCTCTACATATATATATACTTTATATAGTTATAAACCCTAACCCTAAACTTACCATCCGCCGAACCTGAGACTGCGCCGCCGCCGACCTCCTCGACCACCGTCGCCTTCGATCGGAAGCCGCCCGCCACCGTTCGCTCCATGACCGCGAGCACCCCGCGACAGTAGAAATTCATTGCAGCGTACCCCTGTTCTCGTAGATTCTCGTTCCATCGTTCGACCAAATTCGACTCCGTCTTCACCAGTATGTTCACGACCTATCCCTCTCCCAACTCTGTGTATTTGTTTCCTTCGATCAGCCGTAACCCTAGGCGAAAATTGAGACCAAGTTGGAGAAAACGACAACTTTTAATCTTAGAAAAACTATTGTAACCACCAATATTTACGAACTAGTATCTCCAACCACAGAGATCCAAATGTAGATTTTTTTCTTGTTATGTGAAGACCACATAACCTAGATTATTTTCTGTCAATTACATTACTTTATTTGATGTCGTATGCATAATTAAATTGGGTTAAAAATCACAAAAAACTTGTTTTCGAAACTTTAAAATTTGTTATACGGAGTGCGCCTCGCCAAACAGGACCGCCCCGTCGCGTACCAATTACACCGAAGGACGCGTATGGTATGACCAGACATGTAGACTTTTACAAAAACTGATATGGACGCGTGTGCGCGTCAGAATCAACCCGTATCCGCGAAAAGTCCCCCTATCGTGACTTTTGCAAAACACCATACCATTTATTGTACGCTCATCAGAATCTGACGAAACTTGTGCCACTGGACTCATGGTATCGTGCTGGTTATGTGACCCAAATTTTATACAAATCTGAGACAGTTGACCAAGCTACCTATTTGCGGGCCCTACGGTTGACTTTTTGGGCAAAATTATGTTCGGCTCACCGGAATCCAAAATTAGATATACCGTTGAGTTTGTATTGACATTTTGAATTTGTTTGACCTATAGTTTGTCCCATTTAGAGACCTTACCCCTAGCACACTTTTCGGTGTAAAGTGGCCCACATGTGGACCCCGCTTTGATCCAAAATTACCGTTTTACCCCTGTGTCCAAATTGGATGAAAGGTTAGTACTTTGTACCTGATATATGGACGCTTACAGTTTACAGATAGCTTGTCAGGCAAGTATACCTTGCCATTGTACTGTAATTTATATTTCATATGATGCATGCATTTTATTTTTGTCATTTAGTTCATATATTTTTAACTTCTATATAAACAGCGCGTCCAAGGAAACTTGGTTGCAACGACGGTGTCGTCGTATTCTGTTTTTATTTATATATATATGCATGTTACCTAGTTTATGAGACCACCCTATTATCATGAGGCATTCTTATATTTTATTGGCCATGACACTTTTTTTACACGAGTATGAGTCACATGTAGGATACGGACTTGCGTACGTGGCTGGCCACTGGTACGTATAGGTCGTGCGACAGATAGGAATAACTGCCAATAGAAACTTTGCATGCTATTAGACCTGGCAGTTATTTAGAGGTATTATCGTGTCATGGATATGACATGCTTAGAGGATGGGGTGAAGAGAACAATGAGTAAGGCATTTGGGCTCATTTGTACTTTCCTTTCTGTAACCCGTACGCTCCGCCGGAGATACGAGGCGGTGATGACCCCTATATATTACTGGCGGCCTCTGGCGTTCAAAAGACGACATGCTTTGTAGGCCCCTAATTCTCCGAGAGAGTCACGCCAATCCTATTTATGGCCAGATAGCCCACTTATTGGAAAGTTGTTCTCAAACTGCATTCACATAGATGGTTAGGCGACCCATTGGATATTTATTTTTAGTACTTTATTGGCATATTTATATGTATCTTGTTATGTCCCTCTGAGGACCTGGTCCCTTTCCAGATATATACGGAAAGGATTATCCACAGGAGTATAGACCCGGACCTGACGCTTCTTATCAGACTGATGAGGTCTTACCTTTGGAGTAACTTTGATTCATCGCAGTTGATGGATTTCTAGTTGTTATTTTCTTTTATAGACATTTATCTTATCTTAGAGTTTGATGTCTTCTTTCATTTAGTAGTTTTAGTATAGTCGATTTGCCGTGGATTTATTTTCATCCGACTATCATACTTTGAGACTTCCTATTTGATATTCAGTTATTTATTCCCATTTATTTTTTTATTTGTGCTGTGGATGAGATATAGATTGCGTGTGACTTGTTGGCAGTATATTACCACTGGTGGATTTGATATTCATGTACATCGTACGTGTGTGTGTTTGGTTTCCATATATTGGAGTTTAGTCCTACGTATTTTGGGACTAGGGCGTGACATGTTTTTAGTGGTGGCCCATGCAGGTCGAGAATATATTGTCTCGGTTACGTTACTGTATCGAACAAGCCTGCATATAGGAATAGAGTATAGGATCTCATCCACGCTTGACTAAACTCATCTTCCTTTTCAACTTCCTATTTAAATGCTTGCATCCTGTTTGATTCCTGTACTTCTTCTAATCATTTCGTCCACCACTTGCAGAGAGATGGATATGCGTAGTGGATGTAATGCCGCCAATGGTGACACACCTTCAGGAGTCAATGGCCAAACTCGTGGGGACACCTCGACGACTCCTAGACTTCCGGGGCCGGATGGACAGACTCACAATCTAGTTCCAACTAATCCTTCAGCTTCACCTAATAAAACTTTTCCAACTTTATCAACACCACAAGATGGCCAAACACAGCTGTTCCAATTCTTCTAAATGATGATGCAGGAACAGAGACAACAGGCAGCCACATTAGCTACAGAGCAGAGGTATCAAGAAGCAGAGCAGAGGCAAGAATTTTTGGCAGCACTTAAGAGAATGGCTGCGTAGGCACTAGCCCCAGTACCGTGAGCTAGAGTTGGTTCAGTCAAGGACTTTATACAGATGGGTCCCAAGCCATATAAAGTTATTGAGAGCCCAGAGGATACTACAAACTGGATTACCCACACCCGAAAGTTGTTAGAAGCATCGCAGCTACCTACAGATCTATGGATGACATGCGTAAGGATGCTGCTAGATGGTTATGCTCATCACTGGTGGGAATCAATGGAGCACCAGTTGGGTACGTATCAGACTTAGGAACAATTATTGGAGTGATTTGAGAGGAAGTACTTCCCGAACACTGTAAGGGATGTGTTGTATGATAAGTTTCCTTCATCTGGAGCAGAGGAAGAAAATAGTTGACGAGTATGATGCAGAGTTTAGTCGCCTTAGTAAATATGGCGCTGCCCTGATACCGAATGACTTGGAGAAGGCTAAGAGATTCCACCATGGGCTGCCTCAGGAGCTCCAATACTACACTAGCGCACAGTCCCGGGTCTCTTATTCCGAATTATTGACAGAAGTAAGATTTTAAGAGTCCATCAGCAAGGGAAAAGGAGTTCAACTGAAGACACAGCAAGGAAGCAGGACATTATGAAGACCGCATTCAGGATAAGATATGGACACTACGAGTTTCTGGTCATGCCATTTGGATTGACCAATGCTCCAACTATCTTTATGGACTTAATGAATCGAGTATTCCATCAGTATTTGGACCAGTTCATGGTCATCTTCATATATGACATACTTGTCTATTCGAAGAGCCACGAGGAGCACGAGAAGCACCTGTGGATTATCTTAGAGACATTGAGGAGAGAGCAGTTATATGCGAAGCTCAGTAAATATGAGTTTTTTTTGGACAGAGTCTCATTTCTTCGGCATGTCGTTACGGGAGATGGTATTTCTGTTGATCCAGAGAAAATCTCGGCAGTCGAGACATGGCCCATTCCTAAATCAGCATCGGAGGTGAGGAGTTTCCTTGGACTTGTGGGATATTACCGACGGTTCATGGAGAACTTCTCAAGGATAGCAGCACCTATGACTCGGTTGACTTGTAAGGATCAAGAGTTCGTATGGACCGACGAATGTCAAGCCGCTTTCGAGAAGTTGAAGAAGCGACTGACTACAACACCAGTATTGACTATTCCATCAGGATCAGGAGGTTATATGATTTACAGTGACGCATCAGGGAAAGACTTGGGATGCGTGTTAATGCAACATGGTAAGGTGATTGCATATGCATCTAGACACTTACGAGTGCATGAAAAAAATTATCCAACTCATGACTTGGAACTTGCAGTCGTTGTATTTGCTCTGAAGCTATGGAGACATTACTTATATGGGGAATGAATAGAGATCTATTCAGACCATAAAATCCTCAAGTATGTCTTGACGCAGAAGGAGTTAAATATGAGGCAACATCGATGGCTCGAGTTGATGAAGGATTTTGAAATAGAGCTACATTATCACCCAGGCAAGGCTAATGTTGTAGCAGACGCGTTAAGCCGAAAACCAGCAGCTTTCTTAATGACGACACATAGGGAATTATTGGAGGAATTGCAATAGCTTGGCATAGAAGTGATATTACCCGGAGCAGATGGGATATTAGCCAACTTACAAGTACAATCATCACTAGTAGAGAGGATCAAGGCAGCTTTGCCTACGGACGCCAGATTCAGGAGATTGAAAGAAAGGACAGAGGCCGGAGAGCAGACAGGATTGCACATTCATGATGACGGGACATTACGATGTGGTGATCGTCTTTATATTCCCAACAGAGGGATTCGACAGGAGTTGATGGCAGAAGCTCAAAGTTCGATATATTTTATTCATCCTGGAGGCACTAAGATGTACCGTGACTTACGACAGCACTTTTGGTGGCATGGGATAAAAAGAGAGATAGCTCGCTTTGTAGCCAAATGTCTAGTATGCCAGCAGGTAAAGGAAGATCATCAGAGAACAACAGGGTTATTGTAACCACTTCTGATTCCTGAGTAGAAGTGGGAGCACATCACTATGGACTTCATCACGGGTTTTCCAAAGAGTCCAAGTGGAAGAGATGCAGTATGGGTAATAGTGGATCGACTCACCAAGTCAGCCCATTTCTTGCCTTTTAGAGTTGGTCAGTCTACAGAAGCTTTGGCTGACTTATACATGAGGCAAATCGTGAGATTGCACGGCATTCCGGTCAGCATTGTGTTAGACAGGAATTCGTATTTTATATCACACTTTTGGAGAAGCACGCAAGAGAGTCTTGGAACTCGTCTGAAGTTTAGTACATCTTATCACCCGCAGACAGATGGGTAGTCCGAACGTACTATTCAGACACTAGAGGATATGTTGAGGGCTTATATGTTAGACTTTGGAGGATCATGGAAGGACCACCTACATCATGTTGAGTTTTTTTACAATAATAGCTATCAAGCGAGCATTCAGATGGTTTCGTTTGAAGTATTATTTGGAAGAAAGTATAGATCTCCCGTGTGTTGGAGTGACATGGGAGAACGTCAGATTTTGGGACCAGAGTTGGTAGTCAACACCGTTGAGACATTGAAGAAAATACATGGACACTTGCGAGCAGCGCAAGACAGGCAGAAGCAGTGGGCAGACCTTCATCGTCGTCCCATGGAGTTCAAAGAGGGTGACCATGTCTTCTTGAAGATATCACCTACTAGGGGCACCATTCGATTCGAAGGGCGTGGCAAGTTGAGCCCAAGGTATATCGGACCATTTGACGTGCTAGAGAGAGTGGGAGAAGTGGAGTATCGACTTGCGCTACCACCTTCACTCGAGGGAGTACATGATGTATTTCACGTATCGTAACTCAAGCGATATGTGGCAGATAGCAGTCATATTCTCCACCATTCTGAGATCACCATTGGGCCGAGCTTGTCATATCAAGAGCAACCCGTAGGAATCCTTGATTGTCGAGAGAAAGTGTTGAGGAACCAGTCTATTTCCTTGGTCTGCGTGGCATGGAAGCATGGCGCACCAAGAGAATCCACTTGGGAGCACAAGGACAACATGCACAAATGTTTTCCGTATATATTCGTAGACCAAGGTATGAATTTACTTTGTTAATTTCTACCTTATACCATCCTTGACTTTCTATCGTGGCTTAGTTTTAATTTCGAGGACGAAATTTTATAAGTTGGGTAGAATATAAAGCCCCTAATTTTAAAAATCATATTAATTAATTATTTAATTAATTAATTAATTTATTTATAGTATTTATTAGTTAACTAGAGGATATAGAATTTATTAAATTTTTATTTCTAGGTAAATATGTATTTAGAGATTTATGGAGCAACTATTATTTTACCTTAATTTATTTTATATAGGAGACCTTGTGGATGGTTGATAGATTAATTGTATGTACTAATATAATTTTCTAGAATTTTATGTATATATATATATATATATATATATATATATATATATATATATATATATATATATATATATATATACACACACACATATATATATATATATATATATATATATATATATATATATATATATATATATATATATGTGTGTGTGTATATATATACATATATATATATATATATATATATATATAATTGATTTAAAGAATAAAAGAAAAGAAAGAGAAAAGAAAAAGAAATAATTAAAATCAAAACCAAAACCAAAACCTATTAAACTACCAAAAACCCACAAGCCCAGTAGCTAAAACCCACAACCATAACCCGCTATTAGTAATCCCAGTAGCAACAACTGCACCCCCCTCCCCCCCGCGCGGAAGTTTCCCCCCTCATGTTCCCTCTCTACATATATATATACTTTATATAGTTATAAACCCTAACCCTAAAGTTACCATCCACCGACCCTGAGATTGCGCCGCCGCCGACCTCCTCGACCACCGCCACCGCCGACCTGAAGCCGCCCGCCGCCGTTCGCTTCGCGACCGCGAGCACCCCGCGACAGCAGAAATTCACAACAGCGTACCCCTGTTCACGCGTAGATTCTCGTTCCATCGCTCAACCAAATTCGACCCCGTCTTCACCGGTATGTTCACGACCTATCCCTCTCCCAACTCTGTGTATTAGTTTCCATCGATCAGCACGTAACCCTAGGCGAAAACCAAGACCAAGTTGGAGAAAAATGATTACTTTTAATCTCAGAAAAACTATTATAACCACCAATGTTTACGGACTCGTATCTCCCACCACAGAGATCCAAACATAGATTTTTTTCTTGCTATGTGAAGACCACCTAACCTAGATAAATTTTTGTTAATTATATTATTTTAGTTGATGTCGTATGCAGAATTAAACTGGGTTAAAAA
Source organism: Iris macrosiphon (assembly GCA_036927795.1). Lineage (NCBI taxonomy): Eukaryota > Viridiplantae > Streptophyta > Magnoliopsida > Asparagales > Iridaceae > Iris > Iris macrosiphon. The sequence goes on along the minus strand of JAYESA010000006.1, from coordinate 146,347,488 downwards.
TTATGAAAAATTTGTTTTTGAAACTTCAAAATTTGTGATACGGAGCGCACCCCGCCAAACGGGACCGCCCATCGTATACCAATTGCACCGAAGAGCGCGTATGGTATGACCAGACGTGTGGGCTTTTACGGAAACTGACCAGACGTATCCGCAAAAAGTTCCCGTATCGCGACTTTTGTAAAATACCACACCATTTATTGTACACTCTTCAGAATGCGACAAAACTTATGCCATTGGACTTGTGGTATCGCACTGGTCCTGTGACCCAATTTTCACGTAATTCTGAGACAGTTGACCAAGCCACCTATTTGCGGGCCCCACGGTTGACTTATTGGGCAAAATTGTGTTCGGCTCACCGAAATCCAAAATTGGACATACCGTTGAGTTCGTATTGACGTTTAAAATTTATTTGACCTATAATTTTTCCCATTTAAAGACCTTTACCCCTGGCATACTTTTCGGTGCAAAGTGGACCACATGTGGACCCCGCTTTGACCCAAAATTACCGTTTTGCCCCTGTGTCCAAATTGGACGAAAGGGTAGTGTTTTCTCGCTATTTCGCTGATTCCGAAAATGTTGGTGATGTCTATTTAAGCATCCAGAGACGTTTATTCAGAGGCCTTAGTTCTTGATCCTGTGTACCTGACATCTGGACGCTTACACTTTATAGGTTGCTTGCCAGGCATGTATACCTTGCCATTGTATTGTAATTTATATTCTATATGATACATGCATTTTATTTTGGTCATTTAGTTCATATATTTTTAACTGCTATATAAACTGTGCGTTTAAGTAAACTTGTGTGCAACGACGGTGTCGTCATATTCTGTTTTTATTTATATATATGCATGTTACCTAGTTTATGAGACCACCCCATTATCATGAGACATTTTTATATTTATTGGCCATGACACTGTTCTTACACGAGTATGAGTCACATGTAGGACACGAACTTGCGTACTCGGCTGGCCACTGGTACGTATAGGTCGGGCGACAGATAGGGATAACTGCTGATAGAAACTTTACATGCTAGTAGACCTGGCAGTTATTTAGAGGTATCATCGTGTCATGGATGTGACATGCTTAGAGCATGGGGTGGGGAGAACAACAATTAAGGCATTTGGGCTCATTTGCACTTTCCTTTCTGTAACCCGTATAATCCGCCGGAGATACGTGGTGGTGACGACCCCTATATATTACTGGCGGCCTCTGGCGTTCGAAAGACGACATGCTTTATAGGCCCCTGATTCTCCGAGAGAGTTACGCCAATCCCATTTATGGCTAGATAGCCCACTTGTTGGAAAGTTATTCTCAAACTGCATTCACATAGATGGTTAGGCGACCCATTGGATGTTTATTTTCAGTACTTTATTGGCATATTTATATATATCTTGTTATGTCCCTTTGAAGACCTGGTCCTTTTCCATATATAGACGGACAGGATTATCCACAGGAGTATGGACCCGGACCTGACGCTTCTTATCAGACTGAGAAGGTCTTACCTTCGAAGTATCTTTGATTCATCGCAGCTGATGGATTTCTAGTTGTTATTTTCTTTTATAGACATTTATCTTATCTTAGAGTTTGATCTCTTTTGTCAATTAGTAGTTTTAGTATAGTCGATTTGTAGTAGATTTGTTTTCATCCGACTATCATACTCTGAGACTTCCTGTTTGATATTCAGTTATTTATTCCTATTTATTTCTTTATTTATGTTGTGGATGAGATATAGATTATGTGTGACTTGTTGACAGTATATTACCACTGGTGGATTTGATATTCTTGTACAACGTTCGTGTGTGTATGGTTTCCATATATTGGAGTTCGTATACATACTGCTGGCGTGTTACATATTCCTAGTTCGTATACACAGGCTCCACTTGACGGGCGATTTTGTGCTCGGCTCATCGGAATCCAATTCTGGAAGTTCCGTTGGGTTCGTATCATCGTTCCTGACCTGTTGACACTAAGTTTGACAGATTTAGAGACCTTTGACCCTGACACATTTTTTGATGCAAAGCGGCCCACATATGGACCCTGATTTTGCCCCGAAATGTTATTTTTGCCCTTGTATCCAAATTAGACTCAAGGACAGGTGTTTCTAGCTGATTGATATTTTCTGGATCTGATGGTGATGTTTGTTTCAGCAACCGGAGCAGTCCCTGCAATTCCTGCTGAAGTTAGAGCTACAATTGGGAGCCGGAACCCCAGGCAAGTGTACCTTGCCAATCTCTGCAGTTTTTGCTACTTATTTTCTTGATATATATACTTGTTGTACATACTTAAACCTAGGACCGTATGACTTACTTAGCGTCCGATTAATAGTCGGGTGCCAACTTCATACGCGGAGTTGTGTAAAGTCACATAGACATGGATATCGTGACCCTTTGCATTCTCGTACTTACATTATCAAGTACGTTTTACCCAGGACACCTGACACTATTCATGATACAGAATCGTCCTGAGATATTCATGGTGATTCTGTATAGGATACAGTTTTCATGACTTATTCCTTTACTTAGATATTATATGACTGGATGCATTAGTTATGATCTTGTATGGCATGGACATGAGACATCGTGGACATAAGATGCATGATTACATTGGGTGGGGAGAGTCACACAAACTACAGGTTGATTATATATTATGCCGGCGTCGTAGTCTCCCTTTGAGCTAGACAACTACATGATATTACTGCTACCGGCTCCCCGATACAGAGCTTGTAGTAGTTTCAGCTTGAGTTTTAGTGCTGCTCTCATATTGCATATCACTTAACTGGTTATATATTTACCCTATTGTTTCATTTATTTGCTGTACTGCATTATCTTTGGCTTATATTGTCTGTACCTTGCTATGTCCCCTGAGGACCTAGATCCGGATTATGTCCCCAGGATTAGCAGACGAGATCGATCCCGAGATATACGGGACAAGAGCATTAGCAGGAGCAGAAGCAGGAACAGTAGCAGGCACTGGAGCAGTACCAGATCCAGCAGTCGAGTGACTTCTACGGTATCTTCTGAGTATATACTTTGTCCATACTCAGTATTGTTGTTGATATCTTTTTCTTGTATCTTGACAGTTGTATCAGACTTATATTAGGTTTGTTCCCCGATTTATGTACTTGTGACTTGTTGATAATGTCTATTCTCCTTTTGTTGATATTGATATATTTATTCTATGGATGAGATTAGTAGACCCTGATTATGGTTGTAATACAGCTTAAGTATACCCCGATGGATCCATTAAATTGGGTTTGTCCATCGGTGTGTGCTGCTGGCCATTGCCACGTGTCTGGTCCCTCGATATTTTGGGACTGGGGCATGACAGCCTCTGACTTTCGCTTAACAGGCAAAGGATCGTCAGAAGAAGATGTCGTCTACCTTTCACCGATTAATGTGTCCGTTCCACAAGCAGAGGCCTGACAACACTCCTATCTTTCTTGGGCGTTCGGTGCACTTTAACTTTCGGAGGCTTCAGCATGGTACCTTCGAGGTAGCTTCTCTCTGGGACGAAGTCAGCCGGAAGGACATTGGCCGTGCAATAGTACTTCATCGTTGTATACAATACCCTTGGCACAACCCCGGCCCTTGGCAAATAAAATCGAGATCGAGCACCTACGGCGCTGTAATAGCTCTAAGCTCGTTCCCTATAAAGCAAACAGCCACTGTACCTGAGGGAAGCACTCGGATGACACAACAAGAGCTGTGTATAACCAAACTAGTGAGCAAACCGTCTTGGCAAATAAGGCTCTACAAAAAATTGCCTCGGTTCTAGTATACCAAGTGGGAGGGACGAATGGCTTGGAGCCAACAAAATAGCCTCTTAGACAGGTTTCGAGGTGCTCCCTCGGTATCTTGATGAGCATCATCTCTTTCTTCGCCCGTGAACTCCGGCTCGGACGTAAAGAAACTCCATCCATTCATAAAGGAGAGCATCCTCCTACCGGCGGTGACTATGTCAGATCTATACTTCATCCTCCGATATTTGTGGATCATGGCGTCAGCCGCCACCATTTCCTCGTCAGTCCTAGGGCTCGTCAGGACCCGTGATGTAAGAGGAACCAATCCATCAAGTAATGATAAGGGAGATCAATTCGATTAAAATGCCCTTTGCCCGGATGTTCCTTGAACTATTGAGTGAAGTTGCGGGGTCCCCGGTGGATGCAGCATACTATAGCCGGTAGAAGGGCCAGCATATGGCTGAAAGCCAACTTCAAGGCAGGAAGGATGAGAGGGTGACTGATCCTATCTATGGTCCCGGATCGGCCAAACAAAGCATCAGATATCCCGCCAACACAGCTTTGGTGGATAACTTGTGCATATCAAAGTAAAATTAGCTGAGTTCTCCTTTAAAATTACCCAGCACATCAGCGGGTTCATCTTCTTCATCAGTGGAACCCTCAACTTCCTCTACCGCGGTAGTATCTAGTTCCTGATACGCCAGAATTAGGTCCGCCATTTCCTATTTATTTTACGACGTCCGGATGTGAACTCTACTAGAATCTTTTAAATCCGGAAAAAGATAGCGAGTCCAAGCGGTGAAATGGGGAGAAGAACCCTCAGAGGATTTTTTTTCTTTTGACACCCATTGACAAATGTCATGATGGCACAACAATTCCTAGTACACTGCCAGGATTTCATGGTTCTCCGCCTCCAACTCTCCGAGTTTTTCGTTACTCGAGGTATATTCTTCGTAGGGCTCCTCACCCCAAAGATGTTTCGAGACAGCATACATCTCGTACAAAGCCAGTCCCATCTCATTGTCGGGCATGAAGAAGGTCACTGTCTGATAGTTATATAAATGCATCAGGGTGACAAATAGAGGCCGGTTCATCTCAGTTCATAATATGAACCGCTCATAGCAAAGAACAAGTCGGCGGCCTTGAGCTCCTGCTCATACTTTCTCAGGATCCACAGAGTCAGGTGACACCAGGAGATACTATAGTATGTCCAGCTGAGAACCCGCAACTGTCCCATAGGAAAGGATCCCTTTTTGGCAACCTGATGGAGAAATGTGCCCGATGCATATATACTTAGTTTCGGTCTCAATTCACCACTGATGAGGCCGGGCTTCAGTCCAAGCAAGGAGTAGGAGGGTGACTCCTTTGGGCTATAAATTCCTCCTTGCTCTATCTGATCCCGTATCGAACATTACCTAGGGAGCCCCCCCCCCCCGGCTCGGGGTCAACTCCCAGTCCATATACCGCAGACCCATTATCACCTTCAGGTCTGACAAAGCCAAGTGACGACTGAAGGAAGGAATGTCATCTCCATTCCACGAAAGGTAAAAGACCAGCTCTCCCTGATCGTCCCCACCTAAGAAGACTCCAGCGCGTCCCCGAACAGGAAGTATGGATTCTTAAAGAAATACTTCCCATCCTTAGCGGGGATCTCCCCCGCGTTCATCTGACTCAACAGAAAAGCAGAAATTTGCTCGGTGATCATCTGTTGGCATTCAGGAGGGAGATCTTTTTCAAGTTGCTTCCTGATGTCTCCAGCGAGATCTCTAAGGTTCATGTTCAAGGGCAGCAGGTTTTTCCCAAGGACCAATTCACCAGAAAGTATGTTGGACGACATCACTGCAAGTCAAAGGGACATGATCAGAATTATCAAGAAAAAATAAATAAATATACAACATGAGGCATAGAACCTCTATGCGGTCGAGTAAGACATGCGGCATGTAGCATAGATCTCCTATGCGGCTCGAGTCACCCGTATGGCCAAGTAAGCTATGTGGAATAATAGGTCATGCGGCTTGGTCACCTATGCGACAGGGATTTTCATGCGGTCGGGATTCCTATGCGGCTGGGCTACCCATGCGACAGTGAGAAGTTGGCACAAAGATGAATCCATGCGTCCAACTGTGCATATGTGTCTTTGTGTTCAAGTCTTCCACTTTATCTTCCCCGACGAACTTACCCTTGATCGACGGCTAAACATTGTCGTGGCATGGCCCTTCCCCTTGGTTGTGGCCTTGCCCTTGGGGGCCTTCTTGGCAGCAACGGTGGAGGAGGATGCTTTGGGAGCCATGGTAGCAAAGAGGCAGAAAAGAAGAAAGTTGGAAGACTTGAGGGTTTGTAAAGAATCCCTCTCTCTTTCCCCTATATAGGGGAACTATGCGGCAACGGATGATGATGGCGGCTGATCGAATCCCGATCCACGATCCGCCATGATCCACACAGCGATAACGGTTGGTTGTGACTCCTCGTTAGTTGAGCCACTTTATCCAATAATGATGCAGAATCCCAAGAGATCTGCACAAAGATCAAAACAAATTATCTCATTTAATGATCGGATAGCCTGTCAGAGACAGCTATGCGGCAATGAGACATGACCTGCATATGCGGCCAATAGTGCTCGTCCATGCTTCTTTCAAAGTATTCCAAATTTATAATTTTCAAAACTTTGAAGGAGGTCTTATAGAAGCATGAAAAAATCATGCAGGCCGCATAAAAGTCATGCACCCTCAACAAGCCACAGAGAAGCCACATGCATCCTGAACAATCAAGCCGCAATGAAGCCACATGCGGCCTGAATAGTCATGCCACAGAAGAGCCATATTCGGCCTGAACGATCAAGCCACAAAGATGCCACATGCGGCTTGAATAGTCAAGCCGTAGAAGAGGCACATGTGGCCTGATTAACCAAATCGCAAAAAAGTTGCATAGTATACTATATGCGGCCTGAACGACCACAGAGCAGGAAGACCACATAAAAACCCCCTGATACAAATTCTGATGTCTGTCAGAAGCTATGACACATCACTTATCACTCTGAGACTCTTCAAGATTCGTGAAAATGACAACTCAGGAAAAGATAATAAATCACAACAATGTATTAATTGCTTTGACAAACGTGCCAGGCCACTTGTTCCCTCGTATGCGGCTACACCCTATGCGGCCTTGCCAACATGCGGCCAAAGAGTCCATCAGACCAAGGCCAAACGAGAGCACGTATGCGGCTACAAGACCCATACGGCCTCGCCAACATGCGGCCAAAGCTTCTAGACAACCAAAGGCCAAAAAAGGGCTCGTATGTGATCGCGATAATATTCGGCCAAGTTGCTATACGACCTCCAGCTCACAAGATCTTTCTATTACAACTACAGAGATCTTCTCCACAACTGGTGCTGACTACGTGTCCAGCTGACAAAGTTATGCTCACACCAGGATGATAACAACCCCGAGATCTCTTCAACAACATATCTCAACCAAGACCATGTGGCAATCGACCCATGCATTTGGCTACAGTTGCAATCGTATTCTATTGAAGGAGCCTTATGCAGCCACCAAACAGAGGCATATATAGCACCCATAGCCCATCAGCTCGATGGCTATAAATAGGAGCAACTTGAACGTTCTAAGGGTTGGTTTTTTTTTCTGTAAGCCCCTGATTTTTTTAAAATATTAAAATTGGGATTTTTCACAATTTTCTGGAATTTTCTGGGAATTTTCTGTAATTAAAATCAGGGTTTTGAATTATTAAATGATTTTTAATTGTTAATAAATAATATTAAAATATTATGAAAATAATATTTTTGGGTGTAAAATGAAAAAATTGGACTTAGGGTAATTTTTCTGGATTTTTCTGGGCATCAGAACTATTTTTAAATGCCTAAAAACTATTTTTATTAATTAATTAATTATTTTATTATTATTTATTTATTTATATTCATTTTTATTTTTATTTTCGGGCCGCCCCGGCCCATTGGGCCGCGGCCCAGCCCGCTAGCCAAGCCCGGCCCAGCTCCCTCGCGGGTCGGGTCGGATCCGCCAACCCGACCCGTCCGCCCGGAGACCCGTTCTCCTCCCCAGCCCCGTCCCCGCGTCGTGCGGCACCTCCGCCGCGTCCGGCGCCGCTCCGCCCGCTCGAGCCCACGTCCACCCGCTCGGCTCCGCCTCCCCCGCTCGGCTCCGCCTCCCCCGCCGCAACCGCCTCCTCCACCGCCTATATAATCCCCGTCCACTTCTCCTCCGATTCCCCGAACCGCCACCGCCACCACCCGCTCAGGCCCGCCACCGAGCTCCGCCGTGCCGACTACCTCGCCTCCCCCAGCCACCCACAGCTCCTCCTTGCCTCGCCGTGCCCGCGGACCGCCGCCCCCTTCTTCTCCAGCGTCGACGTCGACGAGCAGCAACAGCAGCAGCTGTTTCAGCCGCCTCCGCCGGAATCCGGCGCCGCCCGGCCGCCAGCATCCCCGCCTCACCTCGGCGAACCACCCCCCACCCTCGCCGGCGCACCTCCGGCACTGCCCCGCCGTCCACGGCCAGAAAATCCCAAAACCCTAACCCTAGCCCTAATTCCCAATCCCCGTGTCCGACACGAGTCGGACACGACGCGACCCTGATTTTCGGGTCCCCTTCAGGTACGTGTAACTTTCGCCTCGTAGCTCTGTTTCCATTTCCGCAAATTGCGTTGTGAAGCCTGTATGACCCTCTCGGTGTCCGGACAAACTGTTCGGGGCACCGCGTCCTGTGGTGATCGCACACCGCGATCCAAAAACAGGAAAAACCAGACCCTGTTTCACCCCGGAACTGAGTACGTCCCGCCAAACGGGACGACTTGGTCGCGCACGGTCTTCACAGATACGTGCGCAGCGTCGATACGGACGTGTGAGATTTCGCGGAAGCTGATTCGGGTGTGCGTGCACACCGGAATCAACGCGTATCCGCGGACATCGCCCCGTATCCGCATTTTCTACAATTCGCCCTAACTTCTTGTACACTCGTCGGATCGAGACGAAACTTGCGCCATCAGACTCGTAGCGATACGCTGGTCCTGTGGGTCAAGTTTGGTTCGATTCTGAGAACGTTGACGAAATCGCGTGTCGTGGGCCCCACAAGCCCCGCTCGACGGGCGATTTCGTGATCGGCTCATCGGAATCCAAATCTGGAAGTTCCGTTGGGTTCGTATCAGCGTTCCTGACCTGTTGACACTAAGTTTGGTGAATTTGGAGACTTTTGACCCGGACACGTTTTTCGGTGCAAAGCGGGCCCAACGGCGGACCTCGTTTTGACCCGAAACTGCCGTTTTTGCCCTTGTCTCCAAATTGGACCCAAGGACAGGCGTTTCTAGCTATTTGACATCTTCTGAGCATGATGGTAATGTCTATTTCAGCTTTTGGACTCATCTGTGGAAATTTCTCCCAAGAACCTAATTAATCAGATCCAAACAACAGGCAAGTACCTGCACTTCAAGTTAAATCTATATATTGTGATAATTAATTTCCTGTTTTACTAGTACCCTTGATGATTACACCTAGTGTCAGAAATGCTGGATTTTCATGTCTTGAATATTAGAGTTCATGTCTTGCTTTCGTGTCGGGTGGGAGAATACTAGGAGGCATGTAGTTTACCCTTCCCCAGGTCCAGATACTAGCTGTTGGTACGCGACTGTACCATCAGCCTTATACTTGATTGTTCCAGACACTAGTCGTCTATGACGGCCTTATTAGCCTTATAAACCCCTACATGCCAACTATGTATTCTAAAACAAACACAAGTTCACACAGATAGTTCTAGTCTTGTTATAGTTCTTACTGACTGTTGTAGTTTCATTTCCTGTTTCACTTTACTTCCTGCTTTCTCATATTCCTGTTTATAGCATTAAACTCTGAGATGTTGATATTTCCTTTACGCAATTTCTCAATATGATACTCAGTTAATTGTCATAAATATTTAAGTTTAGTCTTGTTGTGCACTGTGTACTTTGCTCCTTTCCTGACTGGATACGTTGTTTAGGCGATGATGAGAACCTTGCCCCTACCTACTATGGACCCTATGAGCCAGCAGGTGATACAGTTGCAGAGCCGGTTCCCACCCAGGAGACTACTCCTGCAGAGTAGTTAGCATTAGCTATCTTTATTCCTATTTCTTATCTCATAAATCGGGTTTGTCCCCGATATAAATCTCTGGTTCTGTAATAAACTCTGGATCTGATTATCAAATTCTGGTTATAAAATATTAGCACTCTTTTCCTGTTATTTTCCTTGCCTATTTACTTGTTGTGAATGAGCTAGATTTATTACTTGTGGTCATGCCCTAGACAGCGTACTACCGCCGATTCTGCGGCGTAGGCTGGACGTGCCCACGCACTCGTGCCCGAATAACCGGGTGCGGGTCGTGACACGTTTTTATGGTGGCCCATGCAGGTCCACGACTAAATTGTTCGGTTTCAACTTAGGGACCGAACAGGCCTGCAACAAGATTGAGGATTTTAGGATAAAGCTCATTCACAGTATAGGGTCATTATTTCAATTCTTGATATCATTTCTGCTCAATTATCCTATCGCCTTTGATTTCCAAGTATCCTATTCTGATCTTCCTATCCCTTAATCTTTCAGAATGGTCCAGACCAGGAACACAGTAGGAGGCACATCAGAACCAGTTGAGCAGAATGTGCCCGAGACTCTTGCACTCCCGCCGCCTCCATCTGTCCCGGCAGTTACCTTAGATGGGGCACAGCTAATAGGAGTATTCCAGGGATTAGTGGAATCCCAGAAAGAACAGACCGCACTTCTGCGGACCAGCCTCTCAGAAGCTATTAAGTCCCAGGAGTCGCCACTCAAGAGGCCAGGAAGTGCCAAAGACTTCAAGAACCTTAGGCCTCTGGAATTTTATGGAACTGAGGGCATTCTCTACGCTGATGAGTGGATAGAGAATGTCGAGAGACTCCTGAAGACTGCTCGGGTTCCCGATGATCTCAAAGTGGAGTCTGCAAGCCTGCAACTGTTCGACATTGCTCGAACCTGGTTCAGAGATGAACCCCAACTATCTGCTTCCGACGTCACCTGGGAGGACTTCAAGAGGCTGTTCAAGGAGAAATTCTACCCCGAAGTGGCTCGGGAAGCTCTCGAAAGCCAATTCGAGAGACTGGAACAAGGTAACATGACTGTTGATGAATATACTGCTGAATTTAGCAGGTTAAGCCACTTTGCGGAGTGCATGGTTCGTACCCCGGAGGACCGAGCCCGTAGATTCAAGAAGGGGCTGTCTCCGGATATTCGCCTTGCTGTCACCACCAGCCGAGCTCGCACCTATGAGGAAATCTTAAACGTGGCACAAGGCGTTGAGAGAGACCTGGGGCATAAGCTAAAGCGAGAAAGAGATACCGGAAATGCGGGACCCAACAAACGCCTTTTTCAACAACAACAACAGCAGAGGTCCCCGCAGCAAGCCCAGCGTCCTCTCCCTCGAGCTCCAGCACCCCAACACCAAGCTCAAGGACAGAACCAACGAGTTCCCACTTGTGGCTTTTGTCGAAAACAAGGTCACACCTGGCAAGTTTGTAGGATGAGACTAGGTGTCTGTCTATATTGTGGATCAACAGAACATCTAGTGAGGGACTGCCCCACTGCTCCAGGACGCGGACAAGCTTACGTGATGACCGTGGAGAACGCGCAAACTCTGGAAGCAGCTAATGCGCGTAAGTGATTCGTAGATATCTCTTCTAGTATTGTTTTTGTGCCTATTGGTTCGTGACCTCAGCCCCAACCTAGTAATTTTGAACTTGCTAAATAACCTAGTATGCTTTTAAAATTTGATAACTGTTTTAGAGACTTTTTGCTATTGTGCTTTTGTGTTAATTTGTGACTTCAATAATTTGCACCTCCTTTCATCATTATCTAGCGCACTTAAATTTTGCTGAACTTGATATATGCTGCTATTTATAGCCTAGTTTTGCAAGCTTACCCTTTATCGGGCTTGTTCATGACATATGTATTATTGAGGCCTGATCAACCCCACTAATACAAGTGTCTACTCAGAATCAGTGTACTACGGTCTGATCAACCTTAGTGCATTTTGATTCGCACTTCGCACGACTACCTTACGTGGATTGAGAGATATAGTGACTAGTATACTTGCCCTTAAATATGTCCGAGCATATCGTATCAGTTACATAATTATACTGATACGAGCATGCGGAGAAATGATTACCAGAATAGGATCTCAATCCATAACCGCCTGACAATCCCCATTAGAATTCTTTAAACACCTTGATCCCTATACCTCTGTTCTACCACCACGCCCTTAAACTCTTTATTATTAACCCTCGTCTTCCCTTATTTCGGAAAGACAAAATCCTGTGTTTGAGATAAGTTTGATTTGTAGTGCTAGATGATAACCCTTTATGACTAGGCAATACCCTAGGTGATGTGTTTTGTGTTGCAGACTTAAGGATTTAATACCATGATTTATTAAAGTTGAGACCTAGCTTTACTAGTTGTACAGCCTTAGAAGATATATGGGTAAAATTATAAGTTGGGTAGCGACCGCAATGTCCACCTGAGAGAAACCCGTTGGACTGTAATCAAGTGAGATTGGACAGAGAGAACCCTGCTATAATTTTAAAATTTCGAGGACGAAATTTTTATAAGTTGGGTAGATTGTAAGCCCCTGATTTTTTTAAAATATTAAAATTGGGATTTTTCACAATTTTCTGGAATTTTCTGGGAATTTTCTGTAATTAAAATCAGGGTTTTGAATTATTAAATGATTTTTAATTGTTAATAAATAATATTAAAATATTATGAAAATAATATTTTTGGGTGTAAAATGAAAAAATTGGACTTAGGGTAATTTTTCTGGATTTTTCTGGGCATCAGAACTATTTTTAAATGCCTAAAAACTATTTTTATTAATTAATTAATTATTTTATTATTATTTATTTATTTATATTCATTTTTATTTTTATTTTCGGGCCGCCCCGGCCCATTGGGCCGCGGCCCAGCCCGCTAGCCAAGCCCGGCCCAGCTCCCTCGCGGGTCGGGTCGGATCCGCCAACCCGACCCGTCCGCCCGGAGACCCGTTCTCCTCCCCAGCCCCGTCCCCGCGTCGTGCGGCACCTCCGCCGCGTCCGGCGCCGCTCCGCCCGCTCGAGCCCACGTCCACCCGCTCGGCTCCGCCTCCCCCGCTCGGCTCCGCCTCCCCCGCCGCAACCGCCTCCTCCACCGCCTATATAATCCCCGTCCACTTCTCCTCCGATTCCCCGAACCGCCACCGCCACCACCCGCTCAGGCCCGCCACCGAGCTCCGCCGTGCCGACTACCTCGCCTCCCCCAGCCACCCACAGCTCCTCCTTGCCTCGCCGTGCCCGCGGACCGCCGCCCCCTTCTTCTCCAGCGTCGACGTCGACGAGCAGCAACAGCAGCAGCTGTTTCAGCCGCCTCCGCCGGAATCCGGCGCCGCCCGGCCGCCAGCATCCCCGCCTCACCTCGGCGAACCACCCCCCACCCTCGCCGGCGCACCTCCGGCACTGCCCCGCCGTCCACGGCCAGAAAATCCCAAAACCCTAACCCTAGCCCTAATTCCCAATCCCCGTGTCCGACACGAGTCGGACACGACGCGACCCTGATTTTCGGGTCCCCTTCAGGTACGTGTAACTTTCGCCTCGTAGCTCTGTTTCCATTTCCGCAAATTGCGTTGTGAAGCCTGTATGACCCTCTCGGTGTCCGGACAAACTGTTCGGGGCACCGCGTCCTGTGGTGATCGCACACCGCGATCCAAAAACAGGAAAAACCAGACCCTGTTTCACCCCGGAACTGAGTACGTCCCGCCAAACGGGACGACTTGGTCGCGCACGGTCTTCACAGATACGTGCGCAGCGTCGATACGGACGTGTGAGATTTCGCGGAAGCTGATTCGGGTGTGCGTGCACACCGGAATCAACGCGTATCCGCGGACATCGCCCCGTATCCGCATTTTCTACAATTCGCCCTAACTTCTTGTACACTCGTCGGATCGAGACGAAACTTGCGCCATCAGACTCGTAGCGATACGCTGGTCCTGTGGGTCAAGTTTGGTTCGATTCTGAGAACGTTGACGAAATCGCGTGTCGTGGGCCCCACAAGCCCCGCTCGACGGGCGATTTCGTGATCGGCTCATCGGAATCCAAATCTGGAAGTTCCGTTGGGTTCGTATCAGCGTTCCTGACCTGTTGACACTAAGTTTGGTGAATTTGGAGACTTTTGACCCGGACACGTTTTTCGGTGCAAAGCGGGCCCAACGGCGGACCTCGTTTTGACCCGAAACTGCCGTTTTTGCCCTTGTCTCCAAATTGGACCCAAGGACAGGCGTTTCTAGCTATTTGACATCTTCTGAGCATGATGGTAATGTCTATTTCAGCTTTTGGACTCATCTGTGGAAATTTCTCCCAAGAACCTAATTAATCAGATCCAAACAACAGGCAAGTACCTGCACTTCAAGTTAAATCTATATATTGTGATAATTAATTTCCTGTTTTACTAGTACCCTTGATGATTACACCTAGTGTCAGAAATGCTGGATTTTCATGTCTTGAATATTAGAGTTCATGTCTTGCTTTCGTGTCGGGTGGGAGAATACTAGGAGGCATGTAGTTTACCCTTCCCCAGGTCCAGATACTAGCTGTTGGTACGCGACTGTACCATCAGCCTTATACTTGATTGTTCCAGACACTAGTCGTCTATGACGGCCTTATTAGCCTTATAAACCCCTACATGCCAACTATGTATTCTAAAACAAACACAAGTTCACACAGATAGTTCTAGTCTTGTTATAGTTCTTACTGACTGTTGTAGTTTCATTTCCTGTTTCACTTTACTTCCTGCTTTCTCATATTCCTGTTTATAGCATTAAACTCTGAGATGTTGATATTTCCTTTACGCAATTTCTCAATATGATACTCAGTTAATTGTCATAAATATTTAAGTTTAGTCTTGTTGTGCACTGTGTACTTTGCTCCTTTCCTGACTGGATACGTTGTTTAGGCGATGATGAGAACCTTGCCCCTACCTACTATGGACCCTATGAGCCAGCAGGTGATACAGTTGCAGAGCCGGTTCCCACCCAGGAGACTACTCCTGCAGAGTAGTTAGCATTAGCTATCTTTATTCCTATTTCTTATCTCATAAATCGGGTTTGTCCCCGATATAAATCTCTGGTTCTGTAATAAACTCTGGATCTGATTATCAAATTCTGGTTATAAAATATTAGCACTCTTTTCCTGTTATTTTCCTTGCCTATTTACTTGTTGTGAATGAGCTAGATTTATTACTTGTGGTCATGCCCTAGACAGCGTACTACCGCCGATTCTGCGGCGTAGGCTGGACGTGCCCACGCACTCGTGCCCGAATAACCGGGTGCGGGTCGTGACATTTTCTGTTTCAGAGAAAGAGCATACCACCTCTGGCCAATACAGAGAGAGTGCATACCGAGAAAAGCAAAGAGAGAACGTCCTTCTTCACCCTACATCGGATCATCAACGAAGTAAAGGAGACATCATAGCACTCCTTGTCCATTTCTACACCCCAGATCAAAAAATATTGTACTTAGATTGTCCGTCCAGGACCTCTTTGTACTTTTTTCTGTTTGTTAGTTAAATCAAGCTTTTTTAGAAACTTCCAAATTTAATGGCGAACATGCACTACAGCGGATATTCGATAGTAGTAGAAGGCTTCAATGATGCAAGCTGGAGTTCAGAAGTTGAGAGTGAAAGGCCCATAGGAGGATACGCCTTCTCCATGGGTGGAACTGCTATATCATTGAAGTTGAAGAAGCATACAATGCTCTCTCATTCCTTGATGGAATCTGAGTTCTATGTACTGACGGTTGTAGCAGATGAAACAGAATATTTTTCGGAGCTCATGTATGATCTTTTATTGGTTGATGCACAAATTTTGGCAGTACCGATTTACTATGACAACCAGACAACTGCAGCAGAGGTATCAAATGACCTCTTCATTGGTTATAAGAGGACTGTGCGTCTGAGGCATATGGTAATAAATGATCTGATAAAGACTAGAGTTATTACCGTGATTGATGTTTAGAGCCAGGAGAATCTGGCGGATCCGTTCGCCAATGGTCTCAAGTGCCAGCTGGTCTAGGACACATGAATCAAAATAGGCTTAAAGATATTATAATATTGTGTCTGTGTAATTCTACTATAAAGTTTTATGTTAGTAGTTTAAAGAAAAATCTACTAGGCATTTAGCTTTTGGTTTAAAGAAGGATCATTGACTGGGAGAATATCAGGAACAATGGGTAGTCTTTGAGATATTGTGGGGTTACAGACCTAGAACCACAGTTGTCTACTATTTGTTCCGTATAGAACAAGTCATGTTGGAGGGTGGCTAAGATGCCTTAATAAGTTCTCAGGTATTTTGAATGTCTGGTGTGCTTTACAGGAAGCACGGTAGCGCAGCACTACAAAGGAGCATAAGGAATCCCTGCAATAGTGGTGTGACACCACGATGAGGTTTCTTGATAGGGTAATGCCTCGGCTTCGCGAGCCATGTCACAGCGGTGTAGCACCGCACATAGGCAGGTAACCTAATATTGTAGAACGAAGAGTGGTAGGCAACACTACAAAGTGTCTGATGACCTCATATTACAGTGAAGTGATACCACCAAGAGGTAAAAGATGTAAAGCCTCGGCTATGCGAGCCATGTCACAGTGGCATAATATTGCAAGACAGTGCAAGGCTTCATGCTAGGTAGTATGGCACTACAAAGAGGCTGGGACCACAGGCTATAGTGGCATGATACCACGATGAGGTATAGTATCGGCTTTGGGCCACATCATAGCGGTGTAGAAATGCAAGGAGGTACAAAGCTTGAAGCCAAAGACTCTTTAAAAGAACTCACCTAGAGTGTGTGGAAAGATATATATGCCATCTCTTGAGGGTAAACTTGTAGACGCCCAAGATACACAGATCAAAACCAGGCATACACAAGGCCTTTAATGTGCAACTGGAAGCATAGCTGATGCGTTTGTGTGAGTGAGAAGAATTACAAATATGGTGCAGAATTCAAGGCTTAGTCCATTCTTGTATCATACTGTTATTCGACCCATGCGAAAAGATTCAAGTCGAAGCAGCATCTATCCTAATACATGATGGACAGTTACAGTGGAGAATGCTCAACCCATATATATTAAGATATGTGAGGGATTATTGGTGTTGTTTCCTTTGGACTAGTAAGAATACTCCTACATTGGCTATATCACCAAGTGAGTATCTCAATATAATACTTTGTTTGAATTGAGGTGTGCATATGGGGTGTGGTGAGGTACATAGGTATCATATGGGAGTATTTTCCTAGAAGAAAAAAGATTAACTCCTCAAAGAAAGCATTTTTGCTTTTTGTTACTCTCTTGAAAAAAAATTCTTAGAAGCTAAGCCCCAAAGGGCTTAGCGACTCAAATTCGGATCCAAACTCAGACTTGGGCTCGGACTCGAACTCGAACTCGGGATCAAGGGTGCAAAGTGGCACTTTGTTGGCGCACTTTGCACTTAGTTTGTCAGCATCAGCGCATGACGCTTGTGCACATTTGATGCGCTCATGCGTTCATTTTATGCTCGGGTGAATGCGCGGGCGCATGAGAGAGTGTCGAGCAGGAATTGTGCGGCCATGCGTGGCTATGCGCTTATGCAACCATGGGCGCATGCATCATGGACAAGTGGGCGCATGATCCCACTGATTGCGGGATTTGACGGTTATGGAAATGTATGATCAGTTATTCATATCCGTTTTTTGTGAGATTTGAATTTAAATCATTCCTATATTTCCGTAACTAATTGACAGTTAGGGTTTCCGCCCTCTCTCTATAAATACTCTTTTTATAGCCTCTTTGAGAACTTTCTTCAAAAGAGAGAGAGAGAGACGAAGAGAGGTTCTGCTGCTGCCATTGGAGTCTAAAGTGTTCATACGAGTCCAAGAAAGAGGTGACAGCGAGCATTCCAGAAGTTCTACATGAACTTGCTGGTTCCTGGGAGAAGATAGTATGGGGGCGAATCTTGCTTTGAGCAATGGTGATCTTCATCACCCTAGCAAGCATAGATCAATCTCCTTTTTCTCCTTCCTCTTCTCTTCTGCTAGTTGTAATTTGTTCTGTCTGCCTTCAACTACGATTGCAAGGTAGAACATAAATTGTTTTTCTGATTAATATTTTTGTACCAACAAGTTGTAATCAAAATATTTATATATAGTTGTTCGTTGAATCGAGGTATATTAGTGAGGAAACTTTTGTGCGAACTCCTGATCTCGACTTCAACTTCTGGTTCTACTATCTTTGATTAAGCCTCGGGACTAACAAATAACACATAGCAGTTTTCTACTGATTTTCTAGTCTTTATGTTACTTTTTGGTTCACAAACAACGCCTTAAGGGTTATTTGGTACACGGTAATACGAATGAAAATAAGTTATTCATATTTATATTACTATGTTTGGGATAAGCTTTATTGAAATTCATTAAAATATTTTATTTCCATTGGCATCATATTTCCACCGTACGGGGAATACTTAGTGAGAGGAAGATACTTTGTAACCCCACATAACAGAAATATTGATATTTTTTAGATTTTTCAAACTACCACCGGTTAAACCTTAAGCATGACCTGGCCTAGCTCGACAAAAACATGATCGTACCCAACCCAAACTCAATTTGACCCCAAATCTCACCAGGCACAAATTTTACCCGACTCAACTAGATCCAAACACAACACAAATTTGACTGGACCCAAACCCGACCCAACTCAACTAGACCCAAACCCAACATAAATTTGACCAGACCCGAGTCTCACATGAGTTGACTAGAATCAAACTAATGCAACGTGATAGAGAAACAGACTTACATTCGTCCTTGGCAATGGCCAAGTCCATCGGTAGTGATGATAACTAGACCAATGTTGCTTGGTGAGGGCGAAGCGGTGCCACAAAACTCTGACAGATAGCCTGGTGAGGGGTCCATACGAAGGTAGCTTGAAAATCTTAACTGAGGGACATTGTAATCTATGGAACGGTCGAGCCCATGACCAAGAAAAGGAGAGAAAAAATCTCAGAAATTAAAGAAGAATTTTATTATTAAAAAAGTTGTCTTTAACTCGATACAAACATGCCTATTTATAGGACTTATATGACAACATAATCCTAATCAAATACAAATTTTAATCATGATAAAATATTATAAAAACTAAATATCGAGACTTTACTAACAAGAGACTTTTCTAATAAGTGACTTTCCTAATAAGCGATAAGTCAAAATAAGAGTCCTAAAAGAAATATGATTCTTAACAACTCTATCTTAAAAAAAAAGATAAAGCTAAAAAAGGAAAGAAAAAGAAAAAAGTCCTAGAAGGATTCAGAATTGGAATCCATGCTACATCAGTCTCCTTTGCTTCAAGAGAACTCGTCCCTGAGTTCTTGTCAGTATAAAGCGGTTCGCCAGAAGGAAAAAATATTCATAAAGATCGGGGACATTGAAGGTTGAAAGATCTGCATGTCTTCATGCATTCTGTCACTGGTGTAATGATAGTGTTGAAGTTGCGAATGAATTTTGTTAGAAGTTGACAAGACCATGAAAGCTTTGATCTTCAGTCATTGTCTTTGGAGTAGTCCAGTCGCGATTTGCTCAAATTTTCTCTTTATCACCATTGGGACCGGAGGGCAAACGAGGGTTTACCTTCACTTCAGCTTCGACGTTAATCACAAATCCCAAGAAGATGAGTTGGTTGGTAAGAAAGTTACATTTCTTGAGATTGACCTAAAGTTTTTTAATTCGGAGAAGATTGAGAACTTCTCGGAGGTGCTTTAGATGATCATCTTGGCTTTTGCTATAAATAAGAATATCGTCAAAGTAGACTACGAACTTTCTTGTTAATGGATTCAAAACTTGATTCTTGAGGCGCATGTAGGTGCTTGACACATTTTAAAGTCCGAAAGACATAAAAATTCATTCGTAGAGTCCTTCTTGTCTTGGACTATGTGTCTGGTAGATCACTGCTCTATCAAAGGAAATAGTCTCTTGCAAGTCATTTTAGTACATTCGAGAGAATATAACGATGAACATGAGGTTGATATTCTTTCCAGAATTATCTGTAGAATATTAAAAAAATTATAAAATATTAAAAATATCCAAAATGTATCAACCGCTTAGGCAGTACCTAGGCTGTAAGCAGACTCTCCGTCGTGCACCCGCCTACCACCATTTAGACCCTTGGTTTTTGTTATATTATTGACAAAGATTAAGGATCATAATTGTTGTCACGTCCCAGTCCTAAAATACCAAGGGACTAGCCACGTGGCAATGGCCAGCAGTACAACTCCAATGGGCAAACCCAATTTAATGGACCCTTTAGAGTGCACTTAAGTTGTAATACAACTAAAATGGTCTACAATATATATGTCATAGTCTATGTATCTAATCTCATCCATCAATTCATAAATAAGAGGCAAGAAGATAAACCAGTCTCAACCATTAATACCATAAAGGAAACTATTTATCATAATATAATAATAAATATTACGGGGAACAACCCATATCAAAATAATGAGAGAAAATATCCAAATCCATAACTAAGAATCACAAGTCATCATACATAAAGATAATCTGAGAACTCAAGAGAAGTCCTCCAGTACCACATCGTCCTCGGCTGTTGGTACTGCTCCGATAACAGCTCCTGACCAAATAAATCTCAGGATAAACCTCCTCGTCAATACCTGGGGACATAATCCATATCCAGGTCCTTAGGGAACATAGCAAGATACAATAAACACTCATGCCAGAAGTAAACAGTATAGCATTATAAAAATTGGGAAAGCTACAACAACCAACTATGTGATATGCAAATGAGAGTATGGTATCGTACTCCGGGCTGGTACTCACGTAAGATCTCAAGGGACACTTCTGTAATCTAATAGTACACTCAAGGCTCCGTATGGGGGAACCAGGAGGAAGCTGTATATATATATAGCCTAATACACAATAAATAATAATAAGTAAAATATGCCTAGAGCACGATGAAGACTCTTCCCACCCAATGTAACCTCACGTCTTAATCAAGACATGCAAGATCATGACCTCTAACTATCAGCACAAGTCATAGTCAATATGTATAACTATCTTTATCACTATAACATGCATCATGTAGTCCTATCCAGAGTCCAAGTACCACGAACAAGTCAAGAAATACTCTGCCACATGAATATCGTATCCAGTTTCCTACTATCGGATGTGTAAATAACATATGCAAAAATGATGGGTTCGAAAGAATGACTCTCTAACTACAACACTCGACCCCGCGGAGGATATCGGTACCCGAATCTTGTTCGGACACAAAGTATCGTATAACGACCCTAGGCTCAACAAGTACATCAACCAAGCCACACAATGGTTCTGCATAAATAATATCAAATAAATAATATTGAACTGTAAACTTCTTGGCAAGGTACACTTGTCTGGTTCTGCAGTCAGTGATGTTAAAGATGATACCGCGTCCTCTCCTTCGGAATTCAATTGACCTAAAAACCAATTAAATACTTAAGGGTCCAATCATGAATTCTTGTAATTATAACATAATTCTATAAATTTTTTGTTGCCATGCAAAACTAAGCCCATTATTATTCCTAACAACTTTGCTTACTTTTACAGGGTATCGGGACCTAATTTCTTGGTTTTTGTCTTCCAAAATTTAAGTTTAAGTCTCCAATTAAATAACATGAACATAAATAATAATAAATTATATATTCCAAATTTAAACAAGATTTATATGAATTTTTTAGCAATAAATTCTAGATTTGACAAAATTAACATATTTCAAGATTTTGACCACTTTATGTTGACTAGTTTTATCCGAAACTTGTTCGAGACATTACCAGTCCATTAGTATAGTTTATATTTATTAAAAAAATATTTTATATTATATTATATTCTGATCTAATCTCAGAAAATATTTACCTCTTTATTTCCGCCAAATAACCTCTATTTACTAGCAAAACAATTTCATAAAGTCACCCGAAAACCTAGCTAGTGGCCCTTAATTATAGGGTTCAAATTTGACATTAAAATAATAGAGAATATATTTAAAAATACTTATTTTCCAGCAATTAAACACCTATCAATTCAGTTTTAATAATTAATATGATTCCCTCAAGTAATCGCATCAAAAGTCTTAAACTAGTTCTACTGATAAGCAAATTATCACCAAACTATCATAAAAAATCCATATATTCTAAGATGAAAACAAGATGACAAAATATGGGTTCTAAATCAATAATTTAAAATAACCTAAAAGTATTATGCCATGGGATTTGAGAAAGAAGGATTTAAGATTTACCGAAACTTTTGGAGGATTGGAGGATGGTGCTTCTTCTTGTCCAAGAAACACTCCTCCTTGCTCTTACTTGGCTTGCTACTCCCTTTGTGATGGATTGTTGATGATGAAAAAGGGTTCTTGAGATTTTTATGGGGAAAATGGGGTTCTTCTTGAAGGTTTAATGGTGTTAGGATGGAGAGATGGTGGAAGGATGATGAAAAGTGGAGCTTTTGGAAGAGATGAGAGGATTTTTGGTGAAGGATATAATATTGTAAGGGTGAGATGGTAAGGGGGGCTATTTCCATGTGTAAGGGAGAGGGGAGGGGTCGACTAGCTATGGGAAAGGGATTTGATATAGTTAGGGTTAGGGTTTGGTGGTAAGTTGATATATATTTGGCCTTTTTAAATAGATTTAAATATAAGAGGGGGTTATCCTAATGTTAATGAGGTTCGGCCAAGGGGGGCTGCTCTTGGCCGAAAATGAGAGGGTGTGGTTGGTTGTTATGGTTAGGATTTGATAAGTTTTGGTTGTTGGGTTGGTTAGGGAAGAGATTAGGTAGTTATTTGCCAACTATGATGCCACATATACCACTTTCTATAGATAGAACTCCTATAAATAGAACTAAATTAATTTAAATATCATTTATATATATATTTACATTTGAATATTTGGGTGCAGTAAATGCCTATATGTGTTTGGGTTATGTTTGGGTCAAGTTCTAGTCAAATTGAGACAATTTTACGGTAACCGTAATTCTAGACGTTCGTTTATATTTTTAGAGCATGGGGGAGATCAAATAAATACAACATCCATGTTCCAACTATATTAGACTCAATTAAAATTATTATTATTAATTATTTTGGAAGAAAAAAGGTCTTACATTGCTTAAAATATCAAAGCCATGGCAAAAGGTCATATCTAAAAAAAGGTTTTAGAAATTACTACTCTAATCTATTAAATTAAATTAAATAATTAAAATAAATTAAAAATTACCAAAATAATCCTATTAAAAATGAGTGGGCTTACAGTTGTTTTCATTAATCAAATAAATGCATTGTACATGTCAATCTAAGTGAATTTTTGGATTTCGTATAAATCTCTGATGCCATATTTATATTTTATCAGGGTGTTTGATGATCATTGCCTAAGGACACGTAGGAGTGTCTTGCATCTTAGCAAGATTTAGGCTTTACAAATAGCACTATATTCCCCAATAGAACCTTCTAATTAAAATTATATCGTCCCTTATGTATCCTTCAACAAATATAATATAAAAAGATGATTTTGATATGCAGTTTTTTTCCACCTTTGTTGCAAGGACACGGATTCGACACGACATATTTCAGACACACGACATGGATTCTGCAATTATTTTGGTGTGATCTAGTGTAATCTGGAGTGTCTTTGGTGTCTCTAGTAAACTTTGGAGTGCCAATGCTTCTTAGTTCACCACCATGGAGTTTCATTGTGAATCAGTTACCAGAGAGAAGATGAGTTAAGACTACAGATTTTGATTATGTTATGATTAATTAATTATTGTCGGAACAATAACCACCAAAAAAGAAACAATAAAAAAATGTGTCTCAATGCCGCAAAGCCCCGATAATTGCAAGGTATGAAAAGGATGAAGAGGTATATAGCCTTTCCTACAAATATGCGAAAATATTTTGTCCATGACTCAAATCGCATCCTTCTGGATGCAAATGCCAAGCTCTCATGCCTAGTTGCGCTCCTATAATCAAGAAGATATTATAGAAGCATAATTGGTTGAAATCGTGAAGGGCATATTTGGCTGGAAAATGAATGTCTTCAAATATATCCAAATTTGTGAACTTTTACAGACATTTTTCCACGCCTGATGCCATATATTCGTTTCATGTATAGTTTTCTTATAGAAGGGATGTGTATACAATATAGACCAAAAGAATAGTAAGTTTAAATCATCAAGATGATTTATACGTATGAACAAGAAAAATAAAATAACATATAGGTGTGAAAATGTGCAGAAGGGTACGTCCCCAAAGTCCTCACCTAAGCAGAACAAAATATCACATCCTAAGACAATAGTAAGGTCCTCCATAGTGATATATTTGGTAAGGAGCAAATATGTTATTTTTAAATCCATGATTGAAGCCTATTGTCATGAGATATAGAATAGAGTTCACTTGAAGTGTTTAAATATTTTTAAGGGCCACAGCCACATGCTCACAACACTGAACAGTTACCATTCTTCACCGTTACATGCTAGCACACTCAAATTTGCCAGGAACATAGACACATTGTGATCTTGTTTTCACTTTAAAGGAGTGGCAGGAGGTGGTTTCATTCCCCGACCAAAATTCTTAAGGTCCAATTCTTCGAATCAAACTGAAGTAAAAACATCCAAACGTGTAGAGCTAAAAACTAGCAATTTAACTGTATGACGGAGCAGTTGATTTTTAACCCAATATTGTTTCTCTAAAAGCATATTGAAATATCTCCATTTTTCCCAAAACATTTATCATATAACTTATATATCCCAAAATCTTAGTTGTCAAAGGTGAAAAGAGCATTGAGGTGCCAAGGTCCTCCGAAGCATAGGCACGATGAGCAAAACCAAGGCACGCACCTGCAAGAAAAGGCGCATGCATAACACAAAAACACGTATGTCCCAAATATATCTCACAAGGAGGATGTTGCAAGGAAGAAATAGTGAGTAGAAGATGTCAAGGAGATACTGCTCGAAGATGACGAATGAGGAGATATCGAAGACAAGGAGGAAGTTGTTGCAAGGACGAGGAGGTGAATACTACAAATAGTCAACGAGGATAAGTGAATGACGAGTGCACATGGGAGAAGTTGACATTGGGTGGTGTACGGAGGGAAGAGTTGTGATGACTGGAGGAGAGGAGAAACGGCGTGTGTTAAAGTCGGCAACAAGCATGGGAGTCTGCGGCAAGTGGTGCAAGATGAAATGGCAATGAGCACGGGAGTCGGCAATGAGCACGGGAGTCGGCAGTGAGTAGAGGGAAAGAGAAATCATCAATATCCGTACCAGAAATATAAATGGGAGGCATTCCATAATCCATACCATAGAGAGGAGTTCGGGTTTAACTTCTTTCTTTCTTATCTTGGGGGGCCTAGAAACCACACACCCCACCCAAGGGGCACAATTATGTGGCTTTTGCCTTTGCCATACGATTTTGCTGGAACGAGAAGCTTTGTTTCTTTTCGTACCTATACATGCGCCTACGCGAGCTTTTAACAACTATTCTCCAAATAACTAAGAAAGTTCCAAACCACTTAGAGATGGTTCATCTCTCACTTCTTCTTTTCGAGATAAGGAAAAGTTATCTTTTTTACATAAGGGACAATCATTCACATGTCAAAACCCTAGAACTTCCCCTTATCATATCCAAGGTCTCGTCCTTCACCAACGTAGGGCCGTTCGCAACCAGAAACTATGTGAAAGTTTGGATACTTAGTCTCCTTTGAGTTTCTAGAAACAAAATGAAGTTGATTTCCGAGCTAAAAATGTTATTTGTGTGGTAGAAATTAGAATAAAAACTAAAACAACATGATTACATGTAATTATTAGAATAATATAAATATGAATATATTAATTAGTTTGGTCCACTTTTGTAAATGAAAAATAAGAATAAATGTGTCTCCACTAGTTTTTTGAGTTTCCATTACTTTGGACGAAAACTAAAGCCTTTGATTTCCTTTTTGGCTAGTGTGGTAGAAAGTTTGGAAACTTAGTTTCCAACAACCAAATAACACATAGTAGTTTTCTACTGGTTTTCTAGTCTTCATGTTACTTTTTGGTTCACAAATAGGCCCTTAAGGGTTATTTGGTACGTGGTAATACTGATGAAAATAAGTTATACATATCCATATTGCTGTGTTTGACATAAGCTTTATTGAAATTCCTTGAAATAGTTTATTTCCTTTGGCATAATATTTCTAATGTATGGGGAATACTTGGTGAGAGGTAGATATTTTGTAATCCCGCCTAACGGAAATAGAAATATTTTAAAAAAAATTCAAACTACCAACGGTCAAAGCTTGAGCCCAACCTGGCCTGGCTCGACAAAAACATGATCGTACCCGACCCAAACTCAATTAGAACCCAATCGGACACAAATCTGACCCGACTCAACTAGATACAAACACAACACAAATTTGACCAGACCCAAACCCGACCCAACTCAACTAGACCCAAATCCACCATAAATTTGATCGGACCTGAGTCTCACACGACTTGACTAAAACCAAACTAACGCAACGTGATAGCGGAATAGACTCACCTTCATGCCTGCCAATGGCCAAGTCGATCAGTGGTGACGATAAATGGTTGCTAGGTGAGAGCGAAGAGGTGCCACAAAATTCCGATAGATAGCCTAGTGAGGGGCCACACGAAGGTTGCTTGAAATTCTCAAGTGAGTTACTTCGTAATCCACGGAATAGCCGAGCCCACGACCAAGAAAATGAGAGAGAAAATCTCAGAACTCAAAGAAGAATTTTATTATTTTAAAATTTGTCTTTAACTGGATAAAAAGGTGTCTATTTATAGGACTTTTATGACAATATAATCCTAATCAAATACAAATTATAATCATGATCAAATGTTGTAAAAACTAAATATCGAGACTTTTCTAATAAGAGACATTTCTAATAAATGACTTTCCTAATAAGATATAAGTCAAAATAAGAGTCCTAAAAGAAATAGGATTCTTAAAAACTCAATCATAAAAAAAAGATAAAGCTAAAAAAAGGAAAGAAAAAGAAATCCTAGAAGGATTTAGAATTGAAATCCACGCTACATTAGTCTCCTTTTCTTCAAAAGAACTCATCCCAGATTTCTTATCACAATAAAGCAATTCGCCAGAAGGAAATATACTCATAAAGATCAGGGATATTAAATGTTGGGAAGATCTGCATGTCTTCATGCATTCTGTCACTAGCGTAACGCTAGTGTTGAAGTTGCAGATGAATTGCCACTAGAAGTTGACAAGGCCATGAAAGCTTTGATCTTCAGTCATTATATTTGGAGTAGTCTAGTCGCGAATTGCTCAAATATTCTCTTCATCAACACTAAGACTATCGACGCTAATCATAAATCCCAAGAAGATGAGTTGGTTGGTAAGAAAGTTATATTTCTTGAGATTGACATAAAGTTTTTTAATTCGAAGAAGATTGAGAACTTCCCTGAGGTGCTTCAGATGATCAACTTGGCTTTTGCTATAAATAAGAATATTTTTAATGTATACTACGAACTTTCTTGTCAATGGCTTAAAAACTTGATTCTTGAGGCGCCGGAAGGTGCTTGATGCATTAAAAAGTCTGAAAGACATAAAAAGCCATTCGTAGATTCCTTCTCGGATCTTAAAAATAGTCTTCCATTCATCACCAGGTCGGATCCTGATCTGATGATAGTTGATGGTGATACGGTTGATAGCCCGATTATCAATGCACATATGCCACACGCCATATTTCTTTGGCACAAGCTCTTGTCCATAATCTTTCATCTCTGAGGAGTTATTTATGTAGATAACATTGAAAGAAAGAGGTGGCCTTGAAGTTTTCTGAAAAAATGCATATATGTAGGACATTTTGCAGCATCTCAAAAATCCAGGAACCGACGATAGAACATAGACAATGTGTCTGGTGGATCACTGCAAGGCTTGTAACGAGGTCTATCATCGAATTGGGAGCTTTCGATAGTGGTGAATTCTTCAATGTTCCATCGAAGGAGAAAGTCTCCTGCAGAGTCATTTTAGTACACTCGAGAGAATAGAATGATGAACATGATAATGATGATGAAAATGATAACCTAGTTGACTCCATTGCAATTCTCTGTTTGTCATATAAACTTTTATTGATATTTCATTCTAGAATTACCTATGGATACCCTACACCATGTTCTTGAACGTCATCTTCGAAAAGGACCTCTTCTTCTTTTGGATGTTTTTCTTGAGGGGCTGAAGAATTAATCTTAATAGCGTCAACAATAGTTTTACTGAAGATTATCGTGTCCTTCTCTTCAAATAATCATGTTTCTTGATTAAAAATCAACAGCTTCATCTTTTCTTGAGGGGTTGAAGATTTTACCCAAGCATTTGCAATGGGTGCATCCGACTTTGATATGTTATTCTCAGTCTCGTCGTATTCATAGTCAAAAATGGCAACTTATGTTTTGAGGGGGAAGCTATTGTGGGTACACTCAAGCCTCTTTTTTGGTTGTGGACTGGTCTTAGAAATTTTTTCTGGTACTAATAGATGGAGAGTGAGACGTCGTCCATCTTGAAGGAATGAATATGTGTTGTCTCTTTCCCGGTATGTGATTTTTTGTCAAATTTCCATGGCCGACCGAGGATGATGTGGCAAAAGTCCATGTCGACAATATCGAACATGACTTCATCTTTATAGGTCTTTTCGATCGAGAAGGGTATGCGACAAACTTCATAAACGACTATGTTGTGGCCCTCTTGCATCCAACCAATCTTATATGGAGTTGGATATGCTTCTTTGGCTAGTCTCATATTCTTTATCATTGCTCTTGAAATAATGTTCTATGTGCATCCATTGTCAATGATGATGTTGCATAGCTTATCTTTGACCTTGCATTGGGTACGAAAGAGATTATGGCGCTGAGACTATTCTTCAATCTTTGGGGCTAGCCCTAGCCGTCTAATGACACACACTAGCTATTCACCATCCTCATCTGTGACGGATTTCATAATTTTTGTTTTGCAAAAGAAAGATTCCCAAAGGTTTCCAAAGAATTTGGAATCATCGATCTGTGGTTCTCTGATACCACTTAATGAAGCGTGATAGCAGAACGGGCTTATCTTCATGCCTGGCAATGGCCAAGTCGATCGGTGGTGACGATAACTGGACCACTATTGCTTGGTGAGAGCGAAGCGATGCCAGAAAAACTCTGATGGATGGCCTGGTTAGGGGTTTGCATGAAAGTTGGTTGAAAATCTCAAATGAGAAACTTTCGAATCCAAGAAGCAGTCTAGTCCACAACCAAGAAAAGGAGAGAACAAATCTCTTAACTCAAAGGAAAAATTTATTAATTAAAAAGTTATCTTTAACTGGATACAAAGGTGCCTATTTATAGGAATTTATGACAACATAATCCTAATCAAACACAAATTCTAATCCTAATCAAATATTGTAAAAAATAAATATAGAGACTTTCCTAATAAAAGACTTTTCTAATAAGAGATAGAGTCAAAATAAGAGTCTTAAAAGAAATATGATTATTAACAACTTAATCATAAAAAAAGATAAAAGCTAAAAAGGAAAAAAAATCCAAGGAGGATTCAAAATTAAAATTCGTGCTACATCACAAACATGGCAGGCTCGATTAGATTATAATGTAATTTTGTGAGGCATGGACAATTTTAAAAATTACGGTCAAAAATGTAATATTCCTAGTAATTCATTTATGCTAACAGTGAAATTTGGATATGAAGATGGAGAGGAGAGAAGAAGAAAAGTAGGAGAAGAAAGAATATGGGAAAGGAGATTGCAAGGGCCTAAAATCATATGTTATATCTCATGTCTATTTATATTGATATACAATACACCCATAATTACTATTATACCCTTATAAGATAAATAATAAAATAACTCTAACACCCTTCCTCAAGCTGGAGCATATAGATCAGACATGCCCAGCTTGCTACATAAATCAGAAAATAGACCACGAGCAAGTGGTTTGGTGATGATATCACCTAATTGATCCTCCGATCGAACATATGGAATGACAATCTATTTCTTCAGAAATAAATTATGAACAAAATGATAATCCATCTCGATATGATTAGTGCGCTCATAAAATACCGGATTACTTGCGAGAAACATTGTCGACTAATTTTCATAATACACCTCCATCGGAATAAAAATTATAATCCATATTTCATGAAGACACTCACATCATCTCAGAAGCTGTATGAGCCATCGTACGGTACTCGGCCTATGCACTAGAACGAACAACAATATTCTGCTTCTTACTATGCCATGTGACAAGATTGCCACCCACAAATGTACAATAGCCAGAAGTATATCTCATATCACTGCGACTGCATGCCCAATCAACATCACTGAACTCTGTCACCATAAGCAGCTAAAAATTTTTGTACAACAAATCCTTTTTAGGTGCACCCTTCAAATATTGAAGAATGCGAGAGATAACCTCTCAGTGTGGTTGCTGAGGGACATGCATAAACTAACTAACTACTCTAGCTACATAGGTGATGTCTGGTCATGTGATGTCTACGTCATAGCAATGGTGGTAGTACGTTGTCTAAACCTTATTATGATTCAACATAATACAAATATAGATCAATTTACTTAATCACAGCATCTAAAGGCAGATACAAGCAAAAAGAAAACCCCAAACACACACGATCACAGTCCACGCAGTCCATATAGTCACTACCCGAGTCCTCGATTATATCATACATGTCGGTTATATATATATCTGAATATATTCGATAAAAGGAATAAGTAAAGTAAACTATACATCTGCTACATAAAGAAAATATCTTCTAGGCCTTCTAGATCCTCAAGAAATCTATCTTCTTATCTGTCACTCCCCGTTCCCGATATACGTATTTGGAATATATTAGTTTTCCTGCTTGTATTATTTATTGCTTGCATGTTAATTAGGTTGCATGTCATGGAGACTATACCCATTCTTTGGTTCAATTAGACTAATGGTTTAATTGTTAGGTTGGTTTGTTCATGAGTGAACCCATGGTCTAAACCTCAACCCTAGCATATATAAGTTAACTTCATTCTCTCACTTCCCTCATTCTTCCATTTTTCTCCTTCCTTTATTTAAGCAAGTACACCTTGCATTATATGGAGAAATCTCTTGATTTTCGATTCTTGCTATTTTTTGCATTTTATTAGTCTAATATGTGTACATTACGATTCTAAACTATTTTAGTACTTAGAATATTCGGTTTTAAAGGGTGGATTTAAGTAGATCGACATTTAAAGTTTAGGATTTCCATGAGTTCCTTGAGTTTTTGGTAGTTTTGATCTTTTAAAATATGGTATTAAAACATGGTATTTTTGGGGTTGATGGATCTCTTCATTTTGAGCATTTTGGCTTTTGGTTCACTCGATTCGTGTTAAAATGAGATTTTTATGAAGAAAACAATTTTTGGGATTTTTGGAGTTTTGCCATGGCCGAACCTGCTATTTGGAGAAGACGAAGTCTTCATGCGGCCAGCGAGTTATGCGGCCGAGAGTGCTATACGGGCTGAGCTCGTTGCCACATACTGACCAGCATGCGTCCATCTTGTTGATGCATGACTGTTATTACACAAGTGTTCTAGAGCTAATCTGTGAACTCCTTGTATTTCACTTGCTGAACGAATGAGAAATTTGATAAGTCTAAAAGAGCATATACGGCCGTGTGTCCTATGCGGCATGAAGAGTATGCGGCCACCATTCCTTGGACGCATGACTCTGAACTATAGGCACAAATTATTATAATTTTTTTCTCTCTCTGGAACTTTATGGCTTGTCACATCCATCACTTCAATCACTTCTCTGACACATATTTTCACATCACTCAACATTGGTTCCAAGGAGTGGACTTTGCCCTATCCCATGCGGCACCGACCCATATGCGTCCGAGACTTACCATGCGGCACCGACCCATATGCGACCAACTTCCTATTCGACACCTGTCCTATGCGGCACTGACTCTATGTGTCCCTGATCCTCATGCGGCCTATGTGTACGTTATATTAATTTGCCTGGTTTTAATGCTTTATGGATTTTTTGTGACTCCATGTATGATTTTAATGATTGCTAATGTATGTGAGCTACGTGACCATGTGTTAGACCTGACCATGTGATAGAACTCATGTGATCTACTAATGATTGGTAACTTGACTCGACTATAGGTATATGTGCTGATACACTTAGTATGTGCTATGTGTTCCTACGTGCTATGTATTTTTATATAATTATGTTACATATTTTACACCGATGTGTGCCTACGTGCGAAGCGACATGTGATGTAATAAATTCCTCCACCATGGACATGATAGTTAGTCAATAACCAAGTGTGGCTAGGATTTGTTTGACTGTTGTATCATGCTGGAGTGAATCCAAATTGAACTACAAAGTGACAAAGTAGATTCATATCTAGCGTTCCCATAATATGGTACCACATATAAGGGGAGTAACATGTGACCACACCATATGATTTTAGCTAAACGTAGGGTTGTAGAAGCATGAAAAATACGCCGGATGGCTATACGCAGCATATTGGTGCAGAGCAGCATAAGCAGAGGCCTTCAAAGCCACCAAACGTGCAACAGAGCTTTTTCCGCTAAACCCAGCGTAAAATATTAAAAGCTCAAAAGGCCACCCGCGTAAGGCAGTACGTCCAAGCCACTTCAGCGTAAACGGGGTGCTTCATCGCCTCCAGGGCGTAAAACTCATCCTCTTTTCAGACGCAGCATTAAGGTGTACAAGAGATGCTTCGTATTCTCTGAAGTGAACCTGTCAGACCTGCAATGAAGATCCTGCAATGAACCTGACGTCTGGACTTCTGACAAAGGGATACGGCTCGACTACCCAGACGACGGCTATAATGATGGCACAGCACTGCGACCCAGGCTGTCAAATACCGCCATCCCCTTTGCGTAAACTGCTTTTACAAGTACGAAGGGATACGGTACCTTGTTTTACACAGGCAGACACGAGCTGTTTACGTTCTGCAGTAGACAAACAGCCTGCCACATCAAAAGCTGTACTCCGTACGGGGTCGAGGCACGTCTCTACGTCTAATGCACAGAGCGGTGACAGTTTCTCAAGGCACGTCTCTGCGACTGATGCGCAGAAGGGGTTGCAGACATTCAAAGACACGCCTCCACATTTAATGTACAGGATGGTGGCAAATCTCGGCATTTAATGCAAGAGATTTGATTATATCTTCAAAAGCCGTAATTTCGGCTAAGACGTCCCCATCAGCACTCTGGCACGGTATGCAGCGGCTTCTACGCCCTTCCAGCTCCTACGCCTACTCGGTCCTGTGCTCACTCGGTCTCTATGACCACTCGGGTTCTACGCCTACTCGGCTTCTACGCCTGCTCGGCTTCAACGTCCATTCGACTTCTACGCCTGCTCGGCCTCTATGACCACTCGGCTTCTACGCCTATTCGGCTTCTACGCCTATTCGACTTCTATGCCGTTTTGATAACTATTTGGCTTCTATGCCATGGTGACAGACATTTGGCTTCTATGCCAACCTCTTCTACACAATGGATACCTACCTACGTGGCTTCTACGCCGTGATCTTCGTAGCGATTATACGCATTTTGTCCCTTAGTTGGACCCGCGTCACACGCTCATTCAAAGGATTATCTATACGCAGGCATTGGTTACTTTAACCGTTGTGTAAAAGGGTGCTGTACTTTCCATTTTTCGGTTTCTACACCGACGGAGTGGTCACTGTCACTAAAACTCTATAAATAGAGACCTCTATCAATGAGGAACAAGGTCGACAAATTGAAAGGTCGAAAAATTGGTCAAGAAACCAATATCAGATCCAAGGTCAAGAGAGAGAGAGAATCCAGAGCTCAGGCAGAGAGTAGGGATCGACGACTTTGGCATCGTGCATCCACCCTCTTTTGCAACCTTCGAAGCTGCTTCATGTCTTCTACGATACTTCTTCAACATCGTGTGGTCCAAGGGCTAAAGTGATCGACTGCAGATCAGACACCTATAGCAATATTTATCCAGATTAAATAAATTGTACTCCCATATCCTCGTATAGGATCAAATTGTACAAGTTTGTTTGTAAACCAAAGAAGGCGGATTTCGTATAAACCCCATCCTGAATACATTTTTCATTCTTTCATTTAATACCACAAACAAGATGGCGACTCTGCTGGGGACATCTTTCTCTTCTGATGAGGAAGTAATTGCTCAACACGATGCAGTATCTGTAGGAACCATGAAGAAGACACTGGTCGTCCAATTCGGCCAGTCTGCCTACGAAGACATGCTTCAAACCGGGGGTAGCTCTCACCCTCTCTCCGTCTAAGACAACATGAAGCTGCGCAAGGTCTGGATGTCCAAGACATCCTCTACCATTCCTGTGGACTCTCCGATCTCTCCGATCTCTCCGACCTCTCCGAACAATGAGGTTGTAGCACTGCTCCCTCCGTGCCGTGCACGTAAAATTCAGTCTCCCGCTATGCGCGGTACAAACGAAACTTTGGGCAAAGCCTCAGCGCTAACCCAGAAGTATCCATTGTACTCTACGCGTAGGAACCAGTCTCCAGCTACGCACGGTACAGACGAAACTTCGGGCAAAGCCTCAGCGCTAACCCAGAAGTATCCACTACGCTCTACGCGTAGGAACCAGTCTCCCGCTACGCGTGGTACAGACGAAACTTCGGGCAAAGCCTCAGCGCTAACCCAGAAGTATCCACTGTGCTATACGCGTAGAAACCAGTCTCCCGCTACGCGTGGTACAGACCAAACTTCTGATGATGCCTCAGCGCCAAATCGGAAGTACAAATCACTCTCCATGCGCAAGACAACATCTGACCTCTACGGGGAACCAGATGAGCGCTGTAATTTTTGCAAGGGGAAGCAAGCGGCAGAGTACTCAACTTTTTGGCCGTTACGCCAGCGAAGAAGCAATCTGCCTACCCTCCGGATTACGCGGGAAGCCGACGGCCGACTGAGGACCTCTTCAGCTTTACGCCAGTCTGAACAAATCTCCAAATTACGCCAGGCGAAGTCCCACGGCGCAAAGCAAGATCAGGTTGCGGAAAGACACCCTCCCCGGGGATTATCCGCCACCCAGATGGCCAATCTGTTGTACACAGGTGGCACCAAGAAAACCATGGTGCCCAATCTCCGCGTGCCCACTGATGGGAATAGAAGGAACAAGCCGTCGTCTTCTTTCTCTACTCCTCCTGACTTGCGCGAATATCTAATCCAGAAGCGTAAGGAGAGAGGACCTTCCAACATGTCTATTACGCCCACTAGCGAGCAATGTTGTAATAGTCATAAATTTGTGATTGACTGCTGCTGTTCTAAAGCAAAACGGTCGATTTTTGACCAATTGAGCTACTCTCAGTCTTTCCAGGAAGAAGAGCCCGCGCATGCATCCGTGAACATGGCTTCACACATACCTAGAGGAGGGTCGAGCTCAAGACGTCATCCATCTAGGCCTCCGAGCCGAAGGAGATTCGAAGACCTCCTCAGGAACACTGAAGCTGGGGTATTCCAAAACACCCTTGCAAGGTCACAGTAATCAGCTTCGTACTCGTCTGATTCCGATGCTGGGGGTCACCAATCTCCCAGATCAGATGTTGAGAGTATAAAGTCAACTTCTGCAGCGACCTATACTAATCCTTCGATGACGCCCAGGGAAATGGGAGTTTACGCCGTTGAAGATGAACGCGAGGAAGCTTCGCCGTCAGGAAATGCGGAACAACGCATCATTGTGCTGGAGACATCTCTGAAACAAATGTAATCCATGATGAAGAACATGCACCAGATGATGCTAACTCAGCACGCAGCTGCCATGGCTCAAGCGTCGGTCCCGCCAACTCAGATACGTGTGGGGGTGGACTTACCACCATCCAACCCGAGCCAAGAGCCTGCTCTAGATCAAGAGTCAGCAGTTCCTCCGCTTCCTCACTCGGAGAATATATTACCTCCCGTTGGAGTCACGATACAACCAACTCCGCGCTACACCGTAGTCCAGCTTTCAACTAAAAATCTGATGCAGGCAGTACGGGAGTTGAAAGTCCAGTTCGACGCCTTGAAGCACAAAGATCAGCTCAAGAAACTGGGAATTAACCAGCCTTACCCATCTATCTGGAAAGAAGTCCCTTTCCCTCCGAGGTACAAACCTCAGACTATGGCTCTGTTCGAGGGAAAAACATCACCAAGTCAGTACATGAACTATTTTAGTATGATGACGGTGTTGCTACAAGGGAACGATGCCCTCCTCACTCGGGTGTTCAAAGGCTGCCTCTCAGGAGTAGCCTATCAATGGTACCGTAGCTTGGCGGACAACTGCATTACTTCCTTCAAGGACTTCAAAGCTTTATTCTTCACGCAATTCTACGAGGGTGGAATGGACATGTCTATGCCCTCTCTCATCGAAGTCAAGCAGAGAAAAAAGGAGGACGTTCGCACCTTCGTCGAACGTTTTGTCAGGCCACCTTACAGATGCCTCCAGGAGTTCCAAACTCTGCGTTAGTAGACATTTGCAGGAAGAACCTCCTTCCCGTAGTCTCGGTGTTTACAGGACCATATCAGTTCCATGATTGGCCCTCGTTCATCGTCTCGGCAGTGGCCGCCGAAGACAACAGTCGCAAGGCGCGCGACAATGGCATTACGATCTCCGCCTCTGATAGAGGCAAGAGGTCATCTTCCAGCGTGACCATCCTCGTAGCTCCAAGGAAAAAGAAGCTCTGACGGTCAATACGTCAAGACAAAAGACTGCGGCGACTACGCAGACGAGAACCGGGACTTCCAGGCCCGTCGAAGTCTACTCTTTTGACGAGGACGATATCCCAAGTATATTCGAGTGTCTCGTCAAGAGTGGCAAGATCACCCTTCCGGAACTAAGGCGGCCCTAAGAAGTCGGCAGTACTGACGACCCCAAATACTGCATCTTCCACAGATACGTACACCACCCAACAAAGGCGTATTACATACTGAAAAGGAAGATCCAGGGGTTAATCGATGCTAAGGCCATCACTCTGCACAACACCGAGAAGACGGTCACGGCCAACATAATCTCTCTGCGGTTTGGCAATTTGCCTTCCCAAAAGGTCTCGGACGGTGTCACACCCATTTTTGGATCACGATGAACATCATCAACCTACCTCCAGCTAGGGGTCAAAATCATGACCTGGTACCCCTAACCACCCGGCAAGGCGAGATTATGTGGGTTCATCCGGATTTGGTGTCAGAACTCGAGGAGGAGACTAAAGCTACTAAGGCTACGTCTAGAAAGAGCTCCAAATACAAACCATGCCATATGGTCGCAACTTCTTCGCCATCAGACGAAGACGAGGTATTTGCTGCAACCCGTTCAGGGAAAGCCTACCTCAACGGCTACGGAGCAAGTCAGGAAGATGCACCGGTGGGTGCTTCAGCTGCCAAGCCTTCAGGACCAGACCCCGTCGTACCGGTCCTTCAAAACCAACTCCGACGGACAAGGGGAAACAAAGAGAAGTGCGCTTTGATAAACCTGTGAAAAATATTCCAAACAAAGGTTTAGAGAAGCCATACAACTTCGACATACTGGCCCAACTGGCTAATACACCAGCCAAACTGTCCATCTTCGAGCTACTCAGGCTCTCCCAAGACACTCGTCTAGCCCTGAGTGAAGCACTGATACAGGCGGAGGTATGCTTGACCCAGCTCAAGTCCCCCGACGAAGAACCAGTGGCATGTCCTCAATGCCACAGTGTAATGGAAGTGGTCCCCAATATCACTTTCACTCAAGACGATATGCTGTTAAAACATAACAGGCATGACAGGCCCCTCTATTACACCGGGTACGTCGGTTCCATGGAGGTCGATCGGAATCATATAGATCCGGTATCATCGATCAGCATCATCCCTCATAATCTGCTCAGGCCACTGAGGATTCCTACCAGCGAATTGGCTTACACCTCCACTACGATCGTGGGTTTCAACGCCGGAAGAAGTAAGCCGTTGGAGAAAATTTGCCTGAGGATCCAGATTGGCAACCTTAGATCGGTGGCCACGTGTTACGTCATCGATTCAGAGGTGTCCTACAACATTTTGCTGGGAAGACCGTGGATCCACGACCATAACATCATCCCCTCAACTCTACATCAATACCTCAAATATGTAGACCCCCAAGGAACGGTACAAACGGAGGTTGCTGACCTAAACCCGTTTAAAGGAGTAGAATCCTACTATTCTGATGCCGTGTTGTACTCTCAAGATCACACGAAAGAAGTGTCAGGCGAGGTCCCACCGGGAGCCAGGAGAACCCTCTGTCGCACTACCGCTGTCAATCAGAGTGAAAGGACGAACCGCTCGTCCAAAAGCCAGGGAGACTATGGCTATTCACCTGAACAAAACCAGGTCAGGAAAAGGGAGTGAACCTCCAGTGGTTACTTTGAACCAGGAGCCTCCACCTTTGGTCATCAACCTCCGGCGCAACGGGCAGCCGACCGATGTAAATACGACCAGGAACGGAGTTCCAGATGATAATAAACATCCTCTTTTTCAGTACGTTAACGCTCAGATTCGAAATCAGGTGTCCACTTCCCGTGACGAGGTAGAACCCATAACACAAAAATTCTTGGAAGCCATGAACTCCTACCGTCCGTATATCTGGGAAGTAGCATCATCATCCAACGTCGTCACAACATATGGACCACATGAGGATTCTATCTTCGTTGTCCACCTACTTGCAGCAGTCAGCGTTCAATAGTCTTCAGCCGCATGCGCAATCAACCGACTGTCCAGGAAGATCCTTTCGATGACGATGCTGGAAAAATATAAGTTCACCGATACAGCCCGCAAGCTTTGAGGATCATGCAAAACATGGGCTTCGACTTGGAGCGGAAGCCAGGCCTCAACTACTGAAGAGGCAGACGAATGCCGCCACGTGGCGACCCCCGCTATCAACAAACTCATTTCGGGTTAGGGTATGCCACCTCCCTTACGACTTCCAAGTCAGACGAGGATATTTTTTCCTCTTCTCAGAATGGCTCGTCGCCCTCCGACCCACTTAACGCTCTCCAGCAAGCATTATCAGCAAACATGGTGGTGGCAGATCCCTTTTAAGCAGACGAACAAGATTCTGAGCCGTTTGAGAATGACCCTTGGGCTCAACAAATGGATACACAGTGGGAATTCTGCTTCGAGCAGAAGGAACCTCCCACCAAAGACGAAGTTATCCAGGTTGATGTTGGGGGTGAACTTTCGCCAAAGCCGATATTCATCAGTAACAATCTTTCCCCAGTCGAAAGTGAAGAAGTTATCCAGCTGATAAAAGAATATATCGACGTCTTTGCGTGGAATTATGAGGACATGCCGGGCCTTGACCCGAAGGTGGCTACTCATAAACTCAATATATTGACCGACTCAAAGCCTATGAAGCAGCACCAACGCCGGTTCTGCCCGGATATGATGGATGCCATCGAAGCTGAAGTCAAGAAGTTGATAGCCTGCGGTTTCATCCGGGAAGAACAACATCCCGACTGGATCGCCAACGTTGTCCCAGTCATGAAGAAAAATGGGAAAATACGTATCTGCATCGATTACCGAGATCTGAATGTAGCCTGCCCCAAGGATGAGTTCCCTCTTCCCATCACGGATATCATGATCGACAACACCTGCGGTTTTGAACGCATGTCTTTCATGGACGGATTCTCAGGATACAATCAGATCAAGATGCATCCCGAAGATGAGAAGCACACTGCCTTCCGGACACCGTTGGTAGTATATTGCTATACGGTCATGCCCTTCGGATTGAAGAACGCCGGGGCTACATACCAACGGGCTATGAGTAACATATTCCATGAGCATTTACGCAAAATAGTAGAATGTTACGTGGACGACATAGCCGTCAAGAGCCGCCTCAAAGAAGATCACATTCAAGACTTGAGGACGGTATTCGAGTTAATATGCCAACATCAACTCAAGATGAACCCTACGAAGTCCTTTCTAGGTATATCTAGTGGCAAATTCCTGGGATTTGTCATCACCGCCAAAAGCATCCAAGTGGACCCTGACAAAGTCCAGGCCATCGTAGAAATGCGACCGCCCCATAATCTGATGGAACTTTGGGGATTTCAAGGCCGTCTGGCTTATATCCGGAGGTTCATATCCAACCTCTCGGGAAGATGTCAGCCCTTTTCGCATCTCATGAAGAAAGGTATATCCTTCGTATGGGACAAAACCTGTCAACAAGCGTTCGGAGATATCAAGCGCTATCTCACCAATCTGCCAGTTCTGGTGCCTCCCGTCATGGGAAGACCATTCTTGCTGTACGTTCGAGCAATGGATCATTCGCTAGGAGCTCTTCTCGCACAGAAGAACGATATGGGTCATGAACAGGCTATCTACTACCTCAGCAGGATGATGGTCGGAGCCGAACACCGGTACAATCCAGTGGAGAAAGAATGCTTGGCTCTGATGTTCGTTATCCAGAAGACGCGGCACTATGTCACCGGCCAGACTATCCATATCATCTCCAGGATCAACCCTCTTCGAGTACTGATGAGCAAGCCAAGTGCTCTTAATTCCCGACTCGCGACTTGGTTGATGCTGTTAACACCATATGACATGGTATACGTCCCGCAGAAGTCCATCAAAGGCCAAGCGCTGGCTGACTTCCTAGCTGCTCATCCGATCCCGGAGGCCTCCAAATTATACGAGAAAATTCCCGACGAAGTTGCGGAATGTAATTCCGTAATGGAAAGTGACGCATGGCAACTGTTCTTCGATGGCGCCTCCAGGACTGGTCCCCAGGGAAATATAGTTTCCGGGGTAGGAATCGTCCTGGTCACTCCTGATAAACTCGTCATCTACCGAGCATATTCTCTTAGCGAGCCATGCTCCAACAATGTGGCAGAGTACAACGCTCTGCTAATCAGGCTCCAAGTCGCCAAAGAGCTGAGGGTCGTCTCCCTGGAAGCTTTCGGTGATTCTCTGCTTATCGTCAATCAAGTCATAGGAATATATGAAGTCCGAAATCCAGACCTCATCCCCTATCACCAAGCAACGGTCGAAATAGCCATGACATTTAAAGGGTTCTTCCTAGAGCATGTATCTCGATCTCAGAATCTGGAAGCTGATGCCCTAGCCAGTCTAGCTGCGGATTTAGCCACTCCTATAAGAAGGCAGGATTCGGTAATCCTTCTTAACAGAGATTTATTCTGTGTGAAAAACAACTTTCACGTAGAACGCAGCTACGCTGTGAACACAGATCCCCCTAGAAGAGACTGGAGAAGTCCCTTCATAGATTTTGTCGCATACGGAATCTTGCCGGAGGACCCCAAAGAAGCAGTATCCGTCAAAAGACGATCATTACGCTTCTACTTCGATGCATCTTCATAATGCCTATATCGCCGGACCTACGACGGACTACTATTAAGATGTCTCTCTGACGCCGAAGCACAGCAGATTATCCGGGAAGCTCACGACGGCGTATGCGGAGCGCTTCAGCCCGGTCCTAAGCTACAAGATCGTATCAGGAGAATAGGCTATTACTGGCCCACTATGATCACAGACGCGATCAACTATGCAAGATAATGCAGAGCCTGTCAGGTTCATACAGACTTCATACATCAACCATCTGAATATCTACATCCTACGGTTGCATCCTGGCCTTTCGAAGCATGGGGTATGGATATCATTGGTCCTATTCACCCATCTTCTTCCAGAGGCCACTGGTTCATACTGGCTATCACGGATTACTTCTCCAAATGGGCAGAGGTGATCCCTCTTGCTAAGGTAAAGGCATCTAATGTAATCAGCTTCGTCAAGCATCACGTCATTTATTGCTTTGTGATTCCCCGAAGGATAATCCATGACAATAGACCTCAGTTCATCAGCCAAGCGTTTCATCGATTTTGCGATAAAAATCGGATACATAATATTGCCTCTACGGCATATTATCCAGCTACTAATGGTTTTGGCGGAAGCTTTCAACAAAACCATTATCAAGCTCTTGAAGAAGTTTGTCTCTTCAAACAAAAGAGATTGGGATGAGAAGCTGGGCAAATGTCTCTGGGCGTACCGCACAACGGTACGAACACCAACAGATTATACCCTATTTTCACTGGTCTACGGGAGCGAAGCAGTTCTTTCCATTGAAGTCCAGATCCCGTCACTCAGGATAGCCGTGACTAATAAGCTGACTCAAGAAAAGAATGACCTGTTAAGACTTCAAGAGCTAGAGGGATTAGACGAGAAATGCCTCCAAGCTCAACAGCGCATCGCGCTCTACCAAGCACGCATTTCCGGAGCTTTCAATCATAAAGTAAAGGAAAGAGTGTTCAAAGTCGGCGAGCTAGTTTTAGCCGTAAGAAGGCCGATGATTCTTACTCATAGGAGTAAAGAAAAATTTTAGCCCAAGTGGGAAGGCCCTTATGTGATCGAGACAACGTTCTCGAACGGCGCTTACAGGTTAGCCCAGCCAAATGGAGACCTGTTCATGGCTCCTATCAACGGTAAATTCCTGAAGAGGTACTATGCTTAAACCTCCTCTACTCAAGTAGAATATAGCGAGAATCTCAATTCTGACAAAACTACTTCCGAAACGAAACTAGTTAGGTCATATTCTATCATGTCCGTATGACCTCTGAATAGATATGTCCTGCTAAAAGTTTATCGAGAGTCTATCACGTCCATACTACCTCTGATATCACTCTCGCCCAAACCAGTCATTTACATTCTGAAATGATGGGTCCATAAAGTCAGAAAAGATTCGCTTTATTTATTCCCGAAAAAAGCAGAATTACATTGGGGAAGCAAAAATAAGAAAGGGTACATCATTGTGGGGGAGCGGTCAGATCGTGAATCAGCTTCGCCAGTGCAGCTACCCTCTCGTCCCTGGAAACCAAGGCATCAGCGCGGGCCTGTTCCAGCCGTGCCTCGGGATTGTTCGTAAAGGACAATTCGGCCCTTGTCCGAAGAGAGCCAGCTCGGGCAGCTTCAGCACGCTCCAGGTCCCGTCGAGTTGTGCTCAGTCGACCAGTCGCTATATCTAGACCTGCCAATGACTGAGAAGCCCACTCCTCTGCCTGAGCGAGTTTTTCCTTCAACTTGCGGGCCCTCGCTATGTTCCCTTCATGCTCGGATTGGCACTTCGTCTGAAGAGCAAGAGCCTCCTCCATGACAGCTTTTCTTTTATCCATCTCCAGCTTATGTGCTTTGATGGAGTTATCTAGGCTCTCCAGCTGTTTGGTAAGCCGCGCAGTCATGAGGTCGTATCTGGCCTGGACCTCAGCTTCAAAACTGCCCCGAGTCAGCTGCAAGTATTCGTTAATGGGTTGCTCCAACCCATTAACCATTGCCTCCAGGGCGTCAGCTACCCCAGAATTATCGAACTCCCTGACCGCCCCAATCGAAAACTGGGAAGCCTTCTTCAGACGCTCAAAATCCAGATTCTTCGCCAACACCATTGATATCAGCGTTTTCAAACTGGTGTAAAAGAGGCTGGTATACAGCTCGGTCAGCACAACCAGATCTGGTTGAACGCCAGTAGTGGCCACGACATTGGCAAGTTCCCCTCCAGGAATGATTGCAGACGAGGTGGCCACAGCCGCCGCCTCGACGGGTAGTACGATCGAAGAAGGTGCGACAACGACGGTCGAAGTCATCGGCATACTCGCAAGAGGCAAGGTCACGATAACGGGTTCATCCTCCTCTGGAGGTGACAAAACTACTCCGGGCGATCTGGCCCCCGAAGGTATTTCTTTCTCGAAGTCGAACACCTCCGTATCATCGTCAGGAGCCCGAGCAGAGCCAGAAGGCGCTTCAGCGCTATACTTCCCGTGGACGCCATCCCCTGAGAAGAAAACAAGAAAGTTGATATCAATATGATAGTAATCTTTCTAAGAGGAGACATAAAGATGACCTTTACCCGTAGCCAACGGTATATATGTCACGTCTGCAGCCGATGTAGCTATATCACGCCTTAATGACGCAATACGGACTGTCATACCTGGAGAAGGAGGTGGACCAACCGACATCGCCAGAAGCTCTACCAAGCCCTCACCAAGATGCAGTCGAGGTTCGTCAGCTGGAATCTCGCTAGTCATGCTCACGGACGTGGCAGAAGTTTCATCCGTTGCTGATCTAGGGAAAGATTCTCCCATTTGCCTCGGCCACGCAGGTGATTTTATTCCACTACCGGAGGCAGTGGCAACAACGGTAGCCTCAAACAGGAGTTCTCCGGCACCGCCAGCCGAAACTGAGGGTCCCTCTCCGAAAGGCAGGGAACCTCCAATCAAAGAGATATCCCCAACAGGAGAGAC
This sequence comes from Iris macrosiphon, assembly GCA_036927795.1. Taxonomy (NCBI): domain Eukaryota; kingdom Viridiplantae; phylum Streptophyta; class Magnoliopsida; order Asparagales; family Iridaceae; genus Iris; species Iris macrosiphon. The sequence continues at coordinate 146,303,392 of JAYESA010000006.1, read as the reverse complement.
AGCAGGTTCCTCTCTAGGAGCCTCGATGCCAGGAATCTGGAGAGAACGAGCAACCGTCTTCTTCTTCCTCTTGCGAGGGGAAGTCTGCTTCGGGGCAGGAGCCCTTCGCTTTCCAGAGACCGCTAAAGCCCCCGCAGGCGGAGGCACTTCACACCTCGGCACCGACACCAGAGGCTCATCCGGAGTGACGGACTCCTCACCCTCGTCAGATGAAACCGAGGGAACTTCGACTCTTCCCCCAGACTTGGGAGAAGGCACCCTAAAGCTTCTACGCATGTCAAAATTGTGATGGAAGGTGTTGATCGCCATGTAGAACTGGGCATACGAATGGAGGATGCGCAGCTCCGTGGAGAGTATGACGACCGGCACGATAAAGATTGCTTTCGTGCAGCCCATAATAAAATATCGCCATCCTCTGGCTCCATCAATGAGTCCGCCCCTGGACCTGAAGCTGGTGACGGCATTGCCCACGTGTAGCTGATCGTACCCAAACTGCTTGGCGAACCGACTGGGCAAGTAAGGCTCGAAGAAGCAATGATCTTCGTTTCTGTACAGCAAATGGGAGGGTCTGATGCAGACCAACCAATTAAAAGCTTCCGAAGAAAGATTGGTCTTCTCTTCACCTAAATCCTCAAGCCTAATCCCTGACCGATTACGATGCACAGAGGGGACAGCGCAGAGGAACTTCCAGCAATGACCGAGGCTCAGCACTAGCCGACAATCTAAGACTGTGTTCACGTTCCAGAGGGAGTCCTTGTAGTTCAGCAAGAAACTACCCCCCGAACTACTGCCAGGGCCGGGAGACATCACCCGGGGATTGTGGAGAATTAACCATCCCATCAAGTACAGGTATGGTAACTCTACCCCGGGAAAGCTATCACGCCGAGCTTCATCAACGAGCAGTCCATCAATCATGGCCCTCAGGCCAGCCTGTATACGGCACACCATGGCAGGGAGCAAGCCTAGTCTTGCCCCGAACACCAGACGAACAGCGGGCCACAGGATGTTCCGGTGGATGCGGTCCGCAGACGCGATATCGGGCACCACTACTCGACGTAGCCATAGGGAGAGAAAGCCCGCCAGCCGGGCTTCCTCAGACAAAGGCCTGCGACAGTGCCTCAAGTAACTATAGGCCTTGGTGCCTTCAGTGTACTTTCCTACCCCGTCATTGAGAATCTGATCTGGAGCTTTAGCCTCCTCCATAAGATCCTCGACGACCTGGGCACTGAGCACGCCCAAACAGTTCACAGGCTCATTCTTGTCCCCCGAAACTTTCTCCGACTTGACGGCCCTGGCCCGGTGAAAGAAGAGGTAGGACTTCCACTTAGTGGTGTGAGCCAAATCAGAAGGCTCATTATAAAATGAAGTGCACGCGAAGTAGTGGCACATCAGCTCCTGATACACCTCCATAACCCGAGGGTCCGAGTCCTCCAACTCCCGGTTGGTGGGAACATACTCTTCATATGGGGTGTCCTCCATCGGCAGTCTCGAGATCACTGCCATTTCGTGGAGGGCCAACCCCAACTCCCCCAGTGGAGTGGCGAAGGTCCCGGTGAGCGAAATGTATCTCTCCATCAGTGCCAGAAACAGGTTAGGGTTGGGAGGCAACCCAACACTCATCGCGCTCACGGCAGCATACAGTCCTATGACCTCCAGCTCTCTCCGAAAATATTTCAAAGCCCAGTTAACTAGGCAAGTCCATCGGAGGTTTGCTGGGGTGATCCACCCATTGCACCGAGGATTCTCCTTGGGGTATACCCCCCCTCGTACCATGAAGTTGTTACAGAAAGTCGGCAATTGGACCGGCTGGATCACTGAACTATCTTTACTCGGGACGCTGCCCGGGCATAGTCCCCTTAACAATGTCACGACGCCAGAAGGGCGGCTGACAAACGACCCCTGGTCAGCTCCTTTCAGACGAAAGATCTTCCCCGGCTTGCCGTAAAGATCGGGAGTCAGCATCTACGACATCCTCCTGGAATGTGTGGCATGGAAGAAAGCCGAGATGGGATAATCTTTCGGCATCGTAGGCAGCTACAAGACCACACTCTCGGCGGGGAAAACCCAGGGTTCTCTCTTGGGCTTCGTTTGGGACTGTTTGTCAATCATGTCCCCAAAGAGAAAGGCCGGCTTGATGTACTGGTCCCTATCTATGTACGTCAGGGGCTCTCCGTTAATCATGTTCAGTAATGTCCGCTCGCCCTGAGCCGATATCAAGATCCCCCTTCCTTCAGGATACTGGGGTCCGGAGATAGGAAATGTCACGTGCGACAGATCCTCCAGATAGTTCGAGTGCAGCATCTCGGCAGCGGAACCCATCACCTCGGCCAGTGGATGTCACAATCCTTACCCGATGTAAGGATACTAGTCGGAAACAACGCCCAGCCTACGCCGCAGAATTGGCGGTAGAACGCTGTCTAGATAGTCTATCTAAAGTAAAATAAACCACCAATAATGATAATATACTCAATCACAGAACTAAGATAGAATGAGCACGAATCAGATGAGAATAGAATAGTCACAATACAACTCATGAGTTTAAAATAATACATCAATGAGTCTGAAGAGTAACAAAATAAGCTGGAGACAAATCCAGTACAAAAGTATACTACGAGGCTACAACTCCAGGGTCAACTGTCTCAGTTGGGATAAGTCCCTCTTGAGCCAGGGTCTCAGAATCTAAACCCACGACATCCTGGGGTCCATAATAGGTAGGATACCACTCCTCAGTGTCATCTGGAAAAATATATCCAGTCAGGAAAGGAGCAGAGTACATCTCTAATAGCAGTTCTAATTAATGATAAAAACTATGTAACAGTAAATAGCTGTGGATAAACAAGATGCACAATAGATATAAGAGATATATGTACGATAAGGAAATACTGGAAATAAATACAATAATGAACAATATGCCAATGAAACAATAATACTAATGACTAAGTGTGTGAGTACTAGCTTAACATGTGATCGGCTTGGGCAAGATGCAATGCGGCCTGGCTAATCATAAGTGCGGTTTATGATCAACACTATTCGCTTACCAGTACTTTATTCAATAGGGATATTGATCACATATCTATACTAATACTCCCCACCCCCGACTGGTATAATAGATCCAACCACGGTATGCTATGGCACTAGATTCCCCAAGAAGAGAGCGACTCCTCCCGAAAATCGGTGTCTGTACATGTACAAGATAACCAATGAAACAATACCTGCACCATATACCAAGGAATAACATCTCATGACGAGATCCGGATATACCAATCCGTGTAACCATAGTGTCAAGAGAAACATGTATATCTACACTAGATACAACGAACATAGAGGATATCATAAATGAGAAACTATCAGAGAATGTACTCGCCTGAAGTCCAAATGAAAAGTCTCACAGATGTCTAACTCGGTGCCTCGAAGACCTAGATATGGAATACCACATTAATACAAGGTCCCGAAAAGAGAACAAGTCAAACTAGTCAACTTCCAGGTCAATAAATTAATTCTAAGTTAAAAGTCAACTATGGTCAACTCTAAAGTCAACTAAAGTCAAACATGGTCAAACCAAGGTCAACCTCACAAGACATCTATATAAATAATATAGAATAAAAATACAATAATTAGGAATCAAGGTTTGATCCCCATTGGTACCCACACAAAGTATACTTAAGATACAATATTATACACTCTAATATAAATTATATACAAACCAATATTTATACAAATAATATAATATATTACTACTAGTATTATACCTCACAAAAGCACATATATATATACATATATATATATACAATAATAATATATAATATATAAATTAATCTGTCCAATCGTCACTGAAAACAGTGAGCTAAAAATAAAGATTAAATAAAACAGGCTTATAGTGACAGTCTTGACTGTCACAGAAAATCTGTCGCAGAATCCGCTGAACTATAAACCTACTGCTGTTGAAACGGTGACAGTTAAACAACTGTGGCAGAAAACTGTCGCAAAACGCTGTGTAAACCCGCCCGCTGCTATTAATGACAGGACTGTCATTAATAGCTACAGCGGCTGCTGTAACAGAACAGAATAATGACAGTTTTCAACTGTCATTAAAAGCACTGTCACCAAACAGTAATATATATATATATATATATATATATATATATATATATATATATATATATATATATATATATATATATATATATATATATATATATATATATAAGATATATAAATCAAAATACATATATATATATATATATATATATATAAAATAATTTAATAACTATATACTTGTATATATATATACATAAACTTACACAATTAAATATCAATAGTTACATAACACATGCACATATTAATGTACGTATTTTACATGGCTAGAAGCACACATAAAAATACATTCATTAATATACAAATAATTATATAATAATTATAAATAATATAATTACACATAAATATATTTTACAAAACCTTTATGTATAAAATATTTTATTAACATAAGTACATATATAATTGCATGCAAGAAAGCTACATACATATATTTATACATCATATTAAAATACATAAAAATATAGATCTATGCTACAACATCATAATAAATACACTAAAATGAATATATAATATCTATATATATTTACTAATTATAAATGAAGAATTTAAAGCATAAATAATTAGATCTACACATAAACACACCAATTTGGAGAGTATCATACCGTATCCCACTAGATCTAGGATACGCATGTGACACGAGTCCAACACATAACCAATTGCACCCCGAAGGACACAAACAAGTCACAAATAATATTTATGAACAATCAAAGTGTCAAAAGTAGATCTATGTGTCCGTGTCAAAATACGACATGTTCAAAGTCCCGTGTCGGAGGGAAAACCCCCAAAATGATACGTATCACCAAATAGTTGGGATACGAACCACATGTACCAAATTATGAACACGACACTAGCCCCAAACACAAAAACACATGCCCAATTGATCTATAGGATCAATTGACACACACAACAAAATGTAAATTCGGAATTCCAACAAAATTGACACAAAAAGTACCATAACTTTCTCCATGGGTCTCCTATGAACACAAAACAAAGTCCTATGGGTAGTACATACATATAGGTTGATTTTACATGATTAAATTTCAGATTTAGAAGCTATTTTAATAGGAAAAATTGAATTATACCTATTGGGAGATGGATTCCCAATGAAACCTCCAATTGAGATGAACTTGCTTCCAAATTGTAGATCATTGCTCCTCTTTGTAGATCCTTGCTTACTCCTTCTAGATCCTTGCTTCTCAACTTTCTAATGGTGAATTGGGAAGAATTTGGGATGGATTTGGTATGAATTTGGTATGAATTTGGTGGGAAATTAGAATGGGAATGGAAGAAATTTGGGAGTGGGAAATTCTAGATCTAGATTGGAAATGAGAATGAGAGAAGAGAGAAATTTCTCCCCTCTAATATAGGCCGGCCATGCCCCTTCCCCAAGCAATTGTAAAATGTCCAATGTACCCCTTGGGGCCTCTCATGAAGAAATAATTAAGGAAGGAAGCTTCTAGTCTAATCATTTAATTAATTTAATCCATCTCCTTAACCATAGGCTTTCTAAATGGGCCAAATCTAACTATTTAATTCATGTTGGTCCATGGGTCCAAACTAAACTAGTTGGGTCCACTAATATAAGTCCAAAATAATTAAATAACATCCAACAATAATTAAATAATACAACAAAAATTATCTACCATGCACAATATTTATTTAAATAGGAAATTACCAAAATACCCTTTTTCCTAAAATATGGTAGTGACAGTGGAGACTCATGCAAGTTAACTACGAAAGTGCAAGAAAAATACGTCATTACAACTCTTGCAACATAAAGACCAAGAGACGAAAGTTTGTGCTTTACGCCAAGACCCTACAAAATTTGGTCATTTTACGCCGGAAGTCACATCTTGAAGCGTAATTGGCGGTATACAGTCTGTGCTTTACGCCAGACTGCCAAAATTCTAGTTATTACGCCGGAGGTCCCATCCAAAGCGTAAAACTAAAATTTTATAGTACACGCCAAGTTTTCGGCGGTCAGAGCTTTTACGCTCAAAACTGCGAAAACATAAAGTTTTTACGCTGGCACATTAGAAATGTGGGCGTAAAAGATGAAAACGTCTCCGTGCGTCATCTTCCTCAAAGAGGCTATCAGCACAGAAGACGACCTAGTGCGGTCACGTTCAACGTGTGCGAAGGATTTTTTTTTTGTCGTTCTTTGTCATCCCAAAGGCTATACCTCTAAGGCCGGGTGCGCTACTCGTCGGCAGGATGCTTCGCTCAGAAGGAAGTTCACCTTGCCCGACCGAAGACTCTCTCGCCGGGGCAGAAGAACGAGAAGAAGAGCCTGTACTCTTTCCCTTGGTGGAGGGGGTTTGTTTCGACGCCATTTCTGAAAACTCGGAGTGCTCGGAGAAAGAACGAAGGGAAAAGCTCAAACAATCGAAGGCTCTCTTTCGCAGAAGTCGGATAAAAAGTTTTTCTCTCAAAAGCTTGGGATATATATAGAGTTCGGGTCGACTCCTCGAATCCTCGGACGGGCTCCTCGAAACCCCAACCAAATCTCATAAATTAAATATTTGGTTATGATTGGGTACTACGTCAGCCCACTACTCTAAAAAGATGGACAGTCAGCAAATTCGAAGAGTTTTTCGTGCAAAAGCAGGTCAGCGGTTCCTATGCTAAGGAGCTTTCTACGCTCGACAGCAACAGATCTACGGTTTTACGCTCGCTAGCTATAAGTCTATGGTTTTATGCCCGGATGCCTTTGTGCTCGGTAGCTTTTATGCTCGAGAGGCTACAAACCTACGACTTTACGCTCAGCAGATACCAAATCAATGATCTCACGCTCGGTGGCGTTTAGTTTACGCTCGGAGGCAACAGATCCGCAACCTTACGCTCGGAAGATTTCTTTTTTATTCACAGGCTACAAATCTACAGTTCTACGCTAAGGAGCTTTCTATGCTCGACAGCAACAGATCTACGATTTTACGCTCGCAAGCTATCAGTCTATGCTTTTATGCCCGAATGCCTTTGTGCTCAGTAGCTTTTATGCTCGAGCGGCTACAAACATACGACTTCACGCTCAGCAGCTACGAATCTACGATCTCACGCTCGGTGGCTTTCTACGCTCAATAGACTATGAACTCAGGATTTTCAGCTCACCTACACTACGGATCTCTGATTTTTCGCATATCCGAACAGTTCTCAAGACGGTCGATTACAGGAGTTCACACAGAAGATACTCCTTCTTGACCTCAAAATATCCCAAGTACCCGAAGCATACAGAGTTCAAACATTAAGAAATTACTCTTCTCGGGTCAATTGGAGATTCATCCAGGCTCTAGTCTGAATATCTCGTCTATCAAAATGGCAAACTCAGCTCGACAGCCATTTTTCGACCCTGTTCCAAGGGATTTTTCGAGAAGCTACTCTTGAAGACGAAGTCTGAACAAAAATTTTGTTCATCAGAAGTAAAAACTCTACGCGGTTCCTCAGTCTTAGCAACAGAACAGTTCTTCTAAATGTTCAAAATGCTCAACAGCGTTCTATGGACTATTCGCTATGCATAAAGGACAGGACCTAGCACTCTTTCTATACAGAGTCGGCGTAAAGAATCAGACGTGTCGAAGCTACACATATTCAGACTTCACAGCAACGTATGGCAAAACGATCATATGCAGAGAAGAAAGATAATTTTATTAAAATCAAGATCATGATTACATATGAGGGAAATCCTGTCTACAAAGGGTTTTTTCTTTATTTTCATGATTACATCTGAGGGAAACTCCGTCGACAAAAGGGCTTCCTCATCATCGTCTGAAGATCGCACCGAGAAGCTGTTTTGACAGGTTCTCACGTTGGTGACGGTCTTCCTCTTCTTCCAAGAAGATAATCAGTGGCAGGAGGATACAAAATTGGGCATATGACCCATCCTCCAACAGAAGGAAAGCAGGGTAATTCTGTTTTCCTACAGACCACCGCCACTATAGCCGGTCTGTCTGCCTCTCGTCACCGGAGGTAACGGGAGAATGCGCCACTTGCAAGCAGCGTGGTCAAATATGACCCTTTCCCTCTCCCGAAGAACAGCCATATAAAGTTGATGATTATCCCGAGCAAGGGAGGCTAAGATATCCTTCCATGATCCATCATTGCAATGGACATTTGCTCGAAGGCGCCATCATTTTCGGCTCCTTACACGCTGGAAGAACATGATCTCCTTCTTCCTCAGATCGACCCGACGAACTCCGGCGATCATCTCTGCGTGGTGATGGAAATGTGGGGAGAACAGGTTAACTCTTCCAGCCTTTTTTTAGGCGAAAGAGGTCACACCGGTCCCAAATAAATCCGCCATAAAGTCAGCATCGACCGTTTCAACGCCCCATTCAGGAACATTTTGAGTCACGAGGAGCGGTTCATGCTTCATTCAAAGCGTTCCAAATTCCAAGGAATTTGAAAGCTTTGAAGGGGGTCTTGTAGATGCATGAAAAATATGCCGGATGGCTATACGCAGCATATTGGTGTAGAGCAGCGTAAGCAGAGGCCTTCAAAGCCACCAAGCGTGCAACAGAGCTTTTTCCGCTAAACCCAGCGTGAAATATTAAAAGCTCAAAAGGCCACCCGCATAAGGCAGTACGTCCAAGCCACTTCAGCGTAAACGGGGTGCTTCATCGTCTCCAGGGCATAAAACTCATCCTCTTTTCAGACGCAGCATTGAGGTGTACAAGAGACGCTTCGTATTCTTCGAAGTAAACCTGTCAGACCCTGCAATGAAGATCCTGTAATGAACCTGACGTCTGGACTTCTGACAAAGGGATACGGCTCGACTACCCAGACGACGGCTATAATGATGGCACAGCACTGCGACCCAGGCTGTCAAATACCGCCATCCTCTTTGCGTAAACTGCTTTTACAAGCACGAAGGGATACGCTGCCTTATTTTACACAGGCAGGCACGAGCTGCTTACGTTCTGCAGTAGACAAACCGCATGCCACATCAAAATCTGTACTCCGTACGGGGTCGAGGCACGTCTCTACGTCTAATGCACAGAGCGGTAATAGTTTCTCAAGGCACGTCTCTACGACTGATACGCAGAAGGGGTTGCAGACCTTCAAAGACACGCCTCCATATTTAATGCACAGGATGGTGGCAAATCTCGGCATTTAATGCAAGAGATTTGATTATATCTTCAAAAGCCGTAATTCCGGCTAAGACGTCCCCATCATCATTCTGGCACGGTACGCAGCGGCTTCTACGCCCATCCAGCTCCTACGCCTACTCGGTCCTTTGCTCACTCGGTCTCTATGACCACTCGGCTTCTACTCCTACTCGGCTTCTACGCCTGCTCCGCTTCAACACCCATTCGGCTTCTACGCCTGCTCGGCCTCTATGACCACTCGGCTTCTACGCCTATTCGGCTTCTATGCCATGGTGACAGACATTTGGCTTCTATGCCAACCTCTTCTATACAATGGATACCTACCTACGTGGCTTCTACGCCGTGATCTTCATAGCGATTATACACGTTTTGTCCCTTAGTTGGACCGTATCACACGCTCATTCAAAGGATCATCTATACGCAGGCATTGGTTACTTTAACCATTGTGTAAAAGGGTGCTGTACTTTCCATTCCTCGGTTTCTATACCGACGGAGTGGTCACTGTCACTAAAACTCTATAAATAGAGACCTCTATCAAAGAGGAACAAGGTCGACAAATTGGAAGGTCAGAAAATTGGTCAAGAAACCAATATCAGATCCAAGGTCAAGAGAGAAAGCGAGAGAGAGAGAGAGAGAGAATCCGGAGCTCAGGCAGAGAGTAGGGATCGACGACTTTGGCATCGTGCATCCACCCTCTTTTGCAACCTTCGAAGCTGCTTCCTGTCTTCTTCTTCAACATCGTGTGGTCCAAAGGCTAAAGTGATCGACTGTAGATCAGACACTTATAGCAATATTTATCCAGATTAAATAAATTGTACTCCCATATCCTCGTATAGGATCAAATTGTACAAGTTTATTTGTAAACCAAAGAAGGCGGATTTCGTATAAACCCCATCCTGAATATATTTTTCATTCTTTCGTTTAATACCACAAACAAGGGTTAACTAGGCAACTAATATATGTAGAGCATTGGGAGGGACGAAATCCCGAGATCGTGCTTAACTAGTCATCCTCAATCATTATATGAAAAGTGAAGGCTGGCCCCCATGGATATTATTTAAATCCTTATTAGTGGATAAGAATATCCGACTATCATATTATATTATATGTTCTATGCGATCTTAGCACGGTGGCCTTACGAGGGACCGGTGCATGCTACTATGTGCTATGCAGCGATTCATGGCTTGGCTAGCCCCTGCTAGAATATGGTTCGATCTGAGAATTTTTATTATATGCATAATACTTCTAGGATAACCCAGACTCCACATAGTAAGCCATACAAGTGATTGGCCGATTATGTAACTGAGCTTGTTTGTGTATTGTATCTGCTATCAAATAGTCTAGGGATATGGATTATCATGGTGCGATTGTCTAACCCTTGTCCTTGTTTGGTTGTAGGGTTAGATTATTGTGTCACGATAGACTATGAACCAAAACTATGAGACAGAACTATATATATGTACCTATTTCTTAATCTGGTTTTATTTCTTCATTCGTGCTCCTTTGTGGTACTTGCTATTTGGGGCTAAACCCACTGATTTTGTATGGCCAGGTTTAGAGCCAGCACCCGAGGATCAAGCGTACTTTCCCATGAACTATGGCACGCACCAGACGCATGGCCACTGAGGGAAACGAGTGGATTTCTTCTTTCTTGCTCGTTATTGCATATTTTACTCATTTTGGGTGTTTAGCCACCGGCACTTGTTAACCGTAAATCTGGACATTTAGTTTTCTTACATGATTATAATTAATCAGACTGTAGCTGATCATGGTCATGTACTTTTGTTACTCTACCAGCTTTCTTATTTTTGCACAGCTGGTTTTCTGAATATTATGGTAGGGCATTTGGGACGCCTTACTTTTTTCTCATATATATTCTATGTTTTACTGTTCTTACTTGACTAATTGAGATAATAGATTTGTTGTGTGACCCTAAGTGACTTGCTTGAAGTATGCACCCCTTGTCTAGTTATAGCCGTGACCGTCGTACGATGTTCTATACCTTGTACGGGAGAGCTGACTATGTCCGTCTCCATATTCCGGTACTGGGCGTGACAATATCCATAATTGCAAATCTCTATGTCATCACCTAATTTTCAACTATCTAGTTATGATTGGATTAAAGTAAAACCATACAAAATATCTTCTAATGATCAAACATTCAAATAAATTTTTGATTAATGGGTTGGGTTAGAGAAGGTATGTTGCATCATGTTGTCTACAATAACCTGAATTTTTATGGGTTTTTGCTGAAAAATTTTGCTTGAAAGACAATATCCTCGTACTCTTGTGCAGCTACATATTAAGTTCCAAGTAATACTTTGATCTACCAAGAAAAATTCTAGTAAGAGTAGGACAGGGTTGCGCGGACACAGGCTACCGGAGGAACAAATTATGACGTTCACTCTCCTACACAATATAGGTCATTTTCCTGGTCATTGACCTCGTCCAGGTAAGTATGTTCTTCTTTTCCATGCTCAGCGCCCATCCGATGTGGGACTATATAGAGCAATATTTTCGTGCTTTCTAACCTATATCTATTTGTTTTCAGTGATAAAGAATCAAACAACAAAAATCTAGAAAACAACAAGCGAGATATGAACTATAGAATAATGAACTTAAAAAATTTGTTGTAAGAGTTTGTCAGGGGCCGCGCGAATGCAGGCCCCCGGTACAACAAATTATGACGTTCAATCTCCCACTTGGGGAGATGATAGGCCAACACCCCTCCAATGTGCAATGGAGGCCATTGTACTAGGCCTGGGCTTTCATGTTCACCCAATGACCCTGTCCAGGTAAGTATGTTTCAAAGATGGATGAGGCCGTCTATTTATAGCCAGCTTCTTCCCCCATGCTCTGCGTCCATCCGAAGTGGGACTAATTAGAACAATATTTTTGTGCTCCCTATAGCAAGAATATTTCAACCCACATCCAAGTTAAAGGAGCACGGATCAGGACTTGCTACTTCTGGGAACATTGGTGATGTTTGTTTCAGCATCCGGAGACGTTCATTCCGATGCCATAGTTCTGATCCCTTGTGCTTGACGTATGGATGCTTACACTTCGCAGCTTCTTGCCAGGCAAGATAACTTGCCAAATTGCTTATAGTACTTTGCATAATTATCATATTTTTATATATTCATTATATACGTGTTTTCTTTCAGTCATAATTATATACTATATATGTTGACACACACTTGGCACATAGTATCATGGGAGGAGTGGACAATCAGTAGGTGTATGTGCTACCCACTCTGGTAAACCATAGTAACTAGCACGCACTACGGTAGTTGTGTCACGATGGTCGCTACCCTCACGATATGTCGGCTTCTGGTGTCACGATGGTCGCTACCCTCGCGGTATGACGGCTTATGATGTTCATGGACGTATGTGTGAGTTGTGAGATAGATAGAGTATCCTACACCTACCCATACGTCGGTCCTCATTATGTATATTCATATAGATTGTCTACTACATCGTACTTATATATTTTCTGTCTATTATGCATATTTTACTGTATTCAATTGGCATGCTTCTATGTATCTTTTTATGTCCCTCTGAGGACCTGGTCCCTTTCCAGGTGTAGACGATCCTGACTATTCGCAGGAGCACGGATCAGAACTTGCTACTTCTCTCTCTGTCGAGGAGGTCTTCTCTTTGAGCCTCATTGATCATTAGATGTACTTATTTGTTCCTCTTATATTCTAGTTTGGTAGTGAATTTGTCTCCACCCAACTACTTGTTCTTATCAAGCATTTTATACTTGATTCAGTTATATAGTTGATTGGTTATTTGATTCTATGGATGAGATCTAGTTATGCCTTGTGACTTGTGACAATATATATATACCACATGTGAGTTATTAATCATATTATAGCGTATGTTTGTATTATGGTATCCATATATTGGAGCAGCCATATACATAAAGTTGGCATGCTTACATATTCCTGGTCCTATGTATTTTGGGACTGGGGCATGATATTACCATATTATGTTCATTATTATACTTTTACTTCTTGGTTTGGATCTATTAAACATGCATTTTCAAAAACCAATTTTTTTACATGATAGAGCTTTCAATTTAGAGCATCTTGGCTTTTGGTTCACTTGATTTGGACTTAAAATGAAAAAATTTATAGACAAAATGAGTTATAGCTGAGAGTGCTATGCGTCCTACGGGGGTTATGCATCCTAAGCTTTCGGCACATACTGACCAGCATGCGTCCATCTTGTTGGACGCATGAGTGCCATCACACAAGTGTTCTGGAGCTTATCCTTGAACTATTTATGTTTTTACTAGCAGAATGAATAAGAAATTCACTTAGTCCAATCGATGTGGGAGCGCGAGGATGATATCCGGTCCCGGTATCTACACATATTCGACTCGGAAGGTATATTCATTCTTATGCCTTCGTATCTCGAATCTCATGATTCGTTTACCCATGTTATGTGACATTGCTTTTCTTTATTTATGCTTGAATTTAATTGCAAGTGTATATGAGCTTATATTTAGCATAGTGCTTATTCTGATTTCTCTAGCTAGCCTTGGGTTTGAATTCCGAGGACAAAATTTTTTTACGGTGGGTAGAGATGTCACTTCCCGTTTCCGATATACGTATTTGGAACATATTAAATTTCTTGCTTATATTATTTTTTTCTTGTATGTTAATTAGGTTGCATGTCATGGAGACTAGACTCATTATTTGGTTCAATTAGACTCATGGTTAAAATGTTAGATTGGTTTGTTCATGAGTGAACCCATGGTTTAAACCTCAACCCTAGCATATATAAAGTTAACTTCTTTCTCTCTCTTCCCCCATTCTCTCATTTTTTTTCCCTTCCTTCATTTAGGCAAGTACACCTTGCACTACATAAAAAATCTCTTAATTTTTGATTCTTGCTCTTTTCTTGCATTTTATTAGTCTAATATGTGTACATTATGATTCTAAACACTTTTAGTACTTGGATTTTTTGGTTTTTATGGGTGGATTTGAGTAGATCTACATTTGAAGTTTACAATTTTCATGGATTTCTTGAGTTTTGGTGGTTTTGATCTATTAAAATATGGTATGTATAAAAACCAATTTTTGGGGTTGATGGAGTACTTTATTTTGAGCATTTTGGCTTTTGGTTTACTCGATTCAGGATTAAAATAAGAATTTTATGAAGAAAATAATTTTTATTTTTTTGGAATTTTTGCCATGGCCGTACCTGCTATTTGGAGAAGACGAAGTCTTCATGCGGCTAGCGAGTTATGCGGCCGAGAGTGCTATGCAGCCTGAGTTTTATGCGGCCTGAGCTCATTATCGCATATTGACCAGCAAGCGTCCATCTTGTTGGATGCATGATTGCCATTATACAAGTGTTCTGGAGCTAATCCGTAAACTTCTTGTGTTTCACTCGCTGAACAAATAAGAAATTCGCTAAGTCCAAAAGAGCATATACGGCCATGTGTCCTATGTGACATGAAGAGTATGCGACCACCATTCCTTCGATGCATGACTCTGAACCATAGGCACAAATTTCTAAGATTTGTGTCTCTCTCTAGCACTTTATGGCTTGTCACATCCATCACTTCAATCACTTCTCTGACACATATTTGTACATCACTCAATACTTGTCCCAAGGAGTGGACTTTGCCCTGTCCCAGGCGACACCGACCTATATGCGGTCGAGACTTCCCATACGGCACTGAGCCCATGCGGCACCGACCCATATGCGAATGACTTCCTATGCAACACCTGTCATATGCGGCACTGACTCTATGCGTCCCTAATCCTCATGCGGCCTATGTTAACATTGTATTGATTTGCTTGGTTTTAATGCTTTATGGAATTTTTGTGACTCCATGTATGATTTTAATGATTGCTAATGTATGTGAGCTACGTGACCATGTGTTAGACCTGGCCATGTGCTAGAACTCATGTGATTTACCAATGATTGGTAACTTGACTTGACTATTGGTATCCGTGCTGATGCACTTACTACGTGCTATATGGTTCCACGTGCCAAGTGTTTCTACGTAATTATGTTACATGTTTCACACCAAGGTGCGCCTACGTGCCAAGCGACATGTAAAGTAATAAATTCCTCCAGCATGGACATGACAGTTTGTCACGCTTAGTCCCAAAATACCAAGGGACTAGCCACGTGGCAATGGCCAGCAACACAACTCCAATGGACAAACCCAATTTAATGGACCCTTTAGAGTGCACTTAAGCTGTAATACAACTAAAATGGTCTACAATATATATGTTATAGTCTATGTATCTAATCTCATCCACCAATTCATAAACAAAAGGCAAGAAGATAAACCAGTCTCAACCATTAATACCATAAAGGAAACTGTTTATCATAATATAATAATAAATATTATGGGAAACAACCTGTATCAAAATAATGAGAGAAAATATCCAAATCCATAATTAAGAATCACAAGTCATCTTACATAAAGACAATCTGAGAACTCAAGAGAAGTCCTCCAGTACCACCTCATCCTTGGCTGCTGGTACTGCTCCGATATCAGCTCCTGACCCGTAAATCTCAGGATAAACCTCATCGTCAATACCTGGGGACATAATCCATATCTAGGTCCTCAGGGGACATAGCAGGGTACAATAAACACTCAAGCCAGAAGTAAACGGTATAGCGTTATAAAAATTGGGAAAGCTACAATAACCAACTATATGATTTGTAAATAAGTGTATGGTATCAAACCCCGGGCTGGTACTCACGGAAGATCTCAAGGGATACTTCTGGAATCTAATAATACACTCAAGGCTCTGTATGGGGGAACCAGGAGGAAGTTGTATATATATATATATATATATATATATATATATATATATATATATATATATATATATATATAATACCTTAGATTTCGCATAGGAAACCTAAAGCCTAATACACAATAAATAGTAATAATTAAAATATGCCCAGAGCACAATGAAGAGTCTCCCTACCTAATGTAACCTCACATCTCAATCAAGACAAGCAAGATCATGATCTCTAACTATCAGCACAAGTCATAGTCAATATGTATAACTATCCTTATCACTATAGCATGCATCTTGTAGTCCTATCCAGAGTCCAGGTACCACGAACAAGTTGAGAAAGACTCTGCCACATGAATATCATGTCCAGTTTTCTACGGTCGGATGTGCAAATAATGTATGCACAAATCATGGGTTCGAAAGAATGACTCTCTAACTACGATACTCCCCGCAGAGGATATCGGTACCCGAATCTTGTTCGGACACAAAGTATCGTATAACGGTCCTAAGCTCAACAAGTACATCAACCAAGCCACACAATTATAATATCTAATGCATAAATAATATCAAATAAATAATGTAGAACTGTAAATATCTTGGCAAGGTACACTTGCCTGGTTCTGTAGTCAGTTATGGTAAAGATGATCCCGCGTCCACTCCTTCGAAATTCAATTGACCTAAACACCAATTAAATACTTAAGGGTAAAATTATGAATTCTTGTAATTATAACTTAATTCTATAATTTCTTTGATGCCATGCAAAACCAAGCCCGTTATTATTCCTAACAACTTTGCTTACTTTTACAGGATATCGGGACCTAGTTTCTTGATTTTTACTTCCAAAATTAAAGTTTAAGTCCCCAATTAAAGGACATGAACATAAATCATATATTTAAGATTTAAACATGATTTATATGATTATTTAGGAATAAATTCCAGACTTGACAAAATTAACATATTTCAAGATTTTGGCCACTTTAGGTTGACTAGTTTTACCCGAACTTGTTCGAGATATTGCTAGTCCATTTGTATAGTTTATATTTATTAAAAAAACATTTTATATCATATTATATTATGATATAATCGTAGAGAATATTTACCTCTTTAATTTCTTCAAAACATCCCCTATTTACTAACAAATAATGTCATAAAGTCACCCGAAAACCTCGGCTAGTGGCCCTTAATTATAGGGTTCAGATTTGACATTAAAATAAAAAAAATTTTAAAAATAATTATTTTTCAGCAATTAAAAACCTATCAATTCAGTTGTAATAATTAATATGATTCCCTCAAGTAATCGCATCAAAAGTCTTAAACTAGTTCTACCGACAAGCAAATTATCAACAAACTATCATGAAAAATTCATATATTCTAAGATGAGAACAAGATAGAAAAATATGGGTTCTAAATCAATAATTTTACATAATCTAAAAGTATCATGCCAAGGGTTTTGAGAAAGAATGATTTAAGATTTACCAAAACTTTTGGAGGATTGGAGGATGGTGCTTCTTCTTGTCCAAAAAACACTCCTCTATACTTGTGATTGGCTTGCTACTCCCTTTATGATGGGTTTTTGATGATGAAAGAGGGTTCTTGATATTTTTATGGGGAAGATGGGATTCTTCTTGAAGATTTAATGGTGTTTGGATAGAGAGATGGTGGAAGGATGCTGAAAAGTGGAGCTTTTGGAAGAGAGGAGGAGATATTTGGTGAAGGAGATAATGTTGTGAGGATAAGATGAAAAGCGGGGGGGGCTATTTTCACCCGTAAGGGATAGGGGAGGGGTCGGCTAGCTATGGGAAAGGGATTTGATATGGTTAGGGTTAGGGTTTGGTGGTAAGTTGATATATATAGCCTTTTTAAATAGATTTAAATATAGGAGGAGGTTATCCTAATGCTAATGAGGTTTGGCCAAAGGGGGGGGGATGCTCTTGATCAAAAATGAGAGGGTGGGGTTAATTGTTCTGGTTATGATTTGATAAGGTTTGGTTGTTGGATTTGTTAGGGAAGAGGTTAGGTAGTTATTTACCAACTAGGATTCCACCTATACCACTTTCTATAGATAGAACTCCTATAAATAAAAATAAATTAATTTAAATATCATTTATATATATAATATATATTTACATAGGGATATTTGGGTGCACTACATGCCTATATGCTTTTGGGTTGTGTTTGGGTCATGTTCTAGTCAAAATAAGATAATTTTACGGTAACCTTAATTCTAGACGTTCGTTAATATTTTTAGAGGATGGGGGAGATCAAATAAATGCAACATCTATATTCCAACTATATTAGACACAATTAAAATTATTATTATAAATTTTGTTGAAAAAAAAAGGTCGTACATTGCTCAAAATATCAAAGCCATGGCAAAGGATCATATTTAAAAGAAGATTTTTAGAAATTACTACTCTAATATATTAAACTAAATAAAATAATTAAAATAAATTAAAAATTATCAAAATAATCCTATTCAAAATAAGGGGGCTTACAACCTACCCACCTTAAAAGAATTGCGTTCTCGCAATTAAGAATAAAGCTACTCTATGAAGCTATAATGATATAATAATCCCGGCAGTTCTGAGGCCATACCTGCATTCTCGAATAAGTGAGGATAACGTTGTCGTACGACATGCTCTTGCTCCCAAGTGGATTCACCTGGAGAGTGATGCTTCCAAGCTATATGAACCAGTCTGATCATCTAACCCCGCAACGTCTTCTCACTAGTATCCAGCATCCCTACGGGCTGCTTCTCATATCTCAAACTCGAACCTACCGTAATCTTGGAATGATCAACTACGTGGCTTGGGTCAGTCACGTACCTCCTCAGCTGTGAGACATGGAATACATTATGTACTCCCTATAGAGATGGGGGTAATGCAAGACGATATGCCACCTCACCAATACGCTCCAAGATATCAAAAGGCCTAATGTATCTTGGACTCAGCTTGCCTCTATTTTCGAATCTAATGGTGCCTCGAGTAGGTGAGATTCTTAGAAATGCATGCTCGTATTCCTTGAACTCTAAAGGTTAGCGGTGCATGTCTGCCCAATTCTTCTGCCTGTCCTGGGCTGCACGAAGATGGCTCTGGATTTGCTTCACCTTCTCAACTGTCTGTGTTACCAACTCTGGACCGAGTATCTTTCGTTCACCTATATCACTCCAACATATAGGAGACCTACACTTTCTACCGTACAATTTCTCAAAAGGTGCAATCTGGATACTCGTCTGATAGTTATTATTGTAGGAGAACTCTACCAGATGCATGTGGTCTTCCCAAGATCCTCCGAAGTCTAAAATACAAGATCGCAACATATCCTCTAGGATCTGGATTGTGCACTCTGACTGGTCATCTGTCTGCGGATGGTACGCAGTGCTAAACTTGAGTCGAGTGCCTAAACTCTCCCGCATACTCTGCCAAAAGTGGGATGTGAATCTAGAATCATGATTCGATACAATACTAACTGGCACTCCATGCAACCTCACAATATGTCGGATATACATGTCGACTAGAATCTCTGTAGACTGTCCGACTCTGAACGGTAAGAAATATGTCGACTTTGTGAGACGGTCCATAATAACCCACACTGCGTCCTTTCCACTAGGGCTTCTCGAAAATCCTGTAAGAAAGTCCATGGTAATATGTTCCCACTTTCATTCAGGGATGGAAAGTGGTTGTAACATACCCGCGGTCCTCTGATGCTCGGCCTTAACTTGCTAACAGACCAAATATTTTGCCATGAACCGTGCAATCTCTCTTTTCATTCCATGCCACCAGTAATACTGTCTCAAATCTCGGTACATCTTCGTACCTCCTGAATAAATAAAGTAAATAGAGCTATGTGCCTCCTTCATCAACTTATGTCTCAACTCTCCATTCAGTACATATAGGCGATTCCCACACCTTAGTATTCTGTCCTCATGGATCCGAAGTCCCATCTATATACCGGCCTCCGTTCTTTCTCTAAGTCTCTAAAATCTAGCATCTGTCGGCAAAGTCTCCTTGATCCTCTCAACTAGTGAAGACTGGACCTCAAGGTTAGCCAACTGTCCACCCTTTTCTGGCAGAATAACCTCTATCCCAAGCTCCTAAAGGTCACCTAAAAACTGGGACTATGTCGTCAAGAAATAAGTCATAGGATTCCTGCTGAGTGCATCTGCTATGACGTTTGTCATGTCCGGATGGTACTGCAAATCTATATCGTTATCAACCATCAACTTTAACCATCGCCTCTGCCTCAAGTTGAGCTCCTTCTGAGTATAGACATACTTTAAACTCTTGTGATTAGTAAAAATCTCCACTCGCTCTACATAAAGATAGTGCCTTCATATCTTCAATGCAAAATTATCGCAGCTAGCTCAAGATCGTGCATCGGGTAATTTTTCTCATGCACCTTCAACTGTCTCGATGCATAAGCGATAACTTTGCCATGTTGCATCAAAACACATCATAATCCACTTCCTGACGCATTACTATATACTATAAATCCTCCTGATCCTGAAGGAAGGGTCAAGATCGGTGCAGTCATTAACCGCTTCTTCAACTTTTCAAAGGCCTTATGATACTCCTCTGCACAAACAAACTCCTGGTCCTTACGCGTCATAGACTCTGCAATCCTCGAGAAGTTCTGCACGAACCTTCGATAATATCCGACAAGTCCGAGAAAACTCCTAACCTCTGCAACTGATGTAGGTGTAGGCCATGTCTCAATTATAGCAACCTTCTCCGGATCAACTGAAAGTCCTTCCCCTGAAATTTTGTGTCCAAGAAAAGGTACTCTGTTCAGGCATAATTCATGTTTGCTGAGCTTGGCGTACAGCCTCTCCTGCCTTAGCGTCTCCAACACGATTCTAAGATGCTCCTCGTGTTCTTCGTGGTTTTTGGAGTATATCAAGATGTCATCTATAAATACGATAACAAACTTATCCAAGTACTAGTGGAAGACCTTATTTATTAAGCTCATAAATACAGCTGGCATGTTGGTTAAACCAAATAGCATAACTAAGAACTCATAATGGCCGTACTTGGTCCTGAAAGCTGTCTTTGGTATATCTTTCTTCCGCACCCTGATCTGATGATAGCCGGATCTGAGATCAATTTTTGAGAATACACAAGCACCACTTAATTGATCGAACAGATCATCAATGCATGGTAAAGGATACATGTTCTTGATTGTTACAGCATTCAGTGCTATGTAATCAATGCACAAGTATACCGTCCCATCATTCTTTGGTACAAACACTATAGGCTCACCCCAAGGTGAAATATTGGCTCGAATAAAATCCTTATATAAAAGATCATCAACCTGTATCTTCAGTTCTACTAATTCCTTTGGCGCTAACCTATACACAGATGAAGTAATAGGCTCTACTCCTGGAGTCATTTCTATAGTGAATTATATTTCCCGATCAGGTGGTAAGCCTGGAAGATCGTCGGGAAATACATCCATAAATTTTGATATAACCTTCGGGTATTCTGGGTCCCCTTTCGCAGTGAGTGCCTTAAAAGTAGGCTGGGCACCCTGTTCTCTGGCTCCTCGAAGAAACTCAAACTCTGGATGTCCTGGCAGTCTAAAGATAACACATCTACACCGGCAGTCTAAAGTTGCATGGTACTGACTCAACCAGTCCATACTAAGTACAACGTTATAGTTCGGCATGGAGAAAATTAAGAATTGAGCTCTCATCTTACGACCACAAACTACTACCGAACAAGATCTACAAGTGTCACTAACGGGGATGATACCGCCTCCCATAAGAATTATTATAGTCTTCGGGAGAGGTGAGATAGCTACTCTATGTGTGGCTACGAAACTTGCAGCTATGAATGAATAAGATGATACTGAATCAAATAATACTTTAGAAAGTAAAGAAGCAACTAATATAGTACCTGCGATAACCTCTCTTACAGTCTCTGTCTCCACAATATTCATGGTGAATGCCTGACCTTGTCCCTGAGCTGGTGGTCTCTGCTGTTGTACTTGCTAAAAAAGTGCTATCTGTGGTGCCAAGGGTGGCATCGGCTAATATCCTCCCGGAGCTGGTGGTCTGGCTCCTCCAACTCCCGCCTGTGATGCTCCTGGTGTTGGATAAGTTGGTCTTTATAGCTGCTGGACCGGCCTTGGTGCTGATAAAGTGGGTCGGTGTTCCATTGGCGTTCCTCCTTGACGCGCTTGGCGATCTCTGGCTGTATGCTGGCTAGATCTGCAAACTAGACATAGTCCCAACTTGCGTCTATAATCCCTTGCAAGATATCCTGCCATGCCACAGTAGTTACAAGTAGGGGTATTTAGGGCTGCTCGCTGTGGTTGAGGCATCGAAGGTCGCTTCACTTGACCTCCCTGTGGTACTCGAGATGGGGCTATATATGAGCACTTCAGGCCGAACTCCCTCCTGTGGATGCGTTCCATTCGTCGAGCTGCAGCAAGGATGTCCGTATAAGAAGTGGGTGCAACAGAGCCAATCTGTCTCTATAACTCAAACCTCAGTCCGTCAAAGAATTTCTCCGTCTTTTCTTCTTCTGTCGGGATCAGCATCGGGGCGAAGCGGCTCAACCGTATAAACTCTGTATTGTACTCTTTTACTGTCATATTGCCCTGAGTGAGGTGATTAAACTTTTTCCGAAGTTTTGCTCGAGCAATAGATGGAATGTACATCCCCTAGAAGAGTCTAGAGAACTCCTCCTAAGTAACTCGGTCAGGTCCAAGTCATTTTTCTTTAGAGAGCCACCAGTGATATGCGTTGTCCGTCAGCTGCATCTTGACGGCAGTCATCCAGCGCTCTTTCAGAAGCTCAGCTGCTTCCAGTTGGTGTTCGATGCTTGTTAGCCACTCATGAACTTCAGTGGAATCCTTCTTACCTGAAAAGGTACGTGGCTTCAGTTGGCGAAAGTCCGAGATGGATCCCGTCGATGGCTGTCTAACTGGTGGGGTTGCCCGCTCTAGTGCCGTCACTATACTCTCCCTCAAGTTCTCTACCTGGCATTGTTGGGCCTCTTGTTGAACCTGTTGTTGGTCTTGTATTATTGTATAGAACACCTGGAATAACTGATGTCCGTCCATAGTTTGTCCTGGCAGGAAAGCTGGTAGCGGTGGTATTGGTGGAGTAAATTACGGTGGTGGTGGAATGTCGTCTCTCCGGAACCTCGAGGCTGGCTGATCTACAGGTTTGCGTTATATAATGGATGAATCTCCACCCCCTGGTGTTACCCCGTCGATGTAAGTAACCACAGCACCTGGTGGTGTACCCACGGGAGTCTCGTCGCTAGCTCGTGGATCCATTACTCTGCACACAATTAATTATGAGGACCACACAGACGAATCAAAGCATGATGCAAATCAAGAGATTAAATTCAAATTCGATATAGAGGTCAAGAACGTGTTAACTTGTGGATGAGATCCTATTAGTTTATCCTAATCGCAGGCTTGCTCAGTCCCTTAGTTGAAACCAAAGCAATATATTCGTAGACTTACATGGGCCACCACAAAAACCATGTCACGCTCAAGTCCTAAAATACCAAGGAACTAGCCACGTGGCAATGGCCAGCAGCACAACTCCAATGGACAAACCCAATTTAATGGACCCTTTAGAGTGCACTTAAGTTGTAATACAACTAAAATTGTCTATAATATATATGTTATAGTCTATGTATCTAATCTCATCCACCAATTCATAAACAAGAGGCAACAAGATAAACCAGTCTCAACCATCAATACCATAAAGGAAACTGTTTATTATAATATAAAAATAAATATTATGGGGAATAACCCGTATCAAAATAATGAGAAAAAATATCCAAATCCATAACTAAGAATCATAAGTCATCATACATAAAGACAATTTGAGAACTCAAGAGAAGTCCTCCAGTACCACCTCTTCCTCGGCTGCTGGTACTGCTCCGATATCAGCTCTTGACCCGTAAACCTCAAGATAAACTTCTTCGTCAATACTTGGGAATATAATCCATATCCAGGTCCTCAGAAGACATAGCAAGGTACAATAAACACTCAAGCCAGAAGTAAACAGTATAGCGTTATAAAAATTGGGAAAACGACAACAACCAACTATATGATATGCAAATGAGAGTTTGGTATCGTACCTCGGGCTGGTACTCATGGAAGATCTCAAGGGACACTTTCGTAATCCAATAGTACACTCAAGGCTCCGTGTGGGGGAACCAGGAGGAAGTTGTACATATATATATATATATATATATATATATAATACTTAGATTCCGTATAGGAAACCTAAAACCTAATACACAATAAATAGTAATAAGTAAAATATGCTCGGAGCACGATGAAGACTCTCCCCACATAATGTAACCTCACGTCTCAATCAAGACACGCTAGATCATGACCTCTAACTATCAGCGCAAGTCATAGTCAATATGTATAACTATCATTATCACTATAGCATGCACCATGTAGTCCTATCCAGAGTCCAAGTACCACAAACAAGTCAAGAAAGACTCTGCTACATGAATATCATGTCCAGTGTCCTATGGTCGGATGTGCAAATAATATATGCACAAATCATGGGTTCGAAAGAATGACTCTCTAACTACGATACTCGACCCCGCGGAGGATGTCGGTACCCGAATATTATTCGGACACAAAGTATCGTATAACGGCCCTAGGCTCAACAAGTACATCAATCAAGCCATTATAATATCTAATGCATAAATAATATAGAACTGTAAATATCTTGGCAAGGTACACTTGTCCGGTTCTGCAGTCAGTGATGGTAAAGATGATCCCGCGTCTACTCCTTCAAAATTTAATTAACCTAAACACCAATTAAATACTTAATGGTCCAATCATGAATTCTTGTAATTATAACTTAATTCTATAATTTCTTTGATGCCATGCAAAACAAAGTCCATTATTATTCCTAACAACTTTGCTTACTTTTACATGGTATCGGGACCTAGTTTCTTGGTTTTTGACTTCCAAAATTTAAGTTTAAGTTCCAAACTAAAGGACATGAACATAAATTATAACAAATCATATATTCCAAATTTAAACATGATTTATATAATTTTTTTTAGAAATAAATTCTAGATTTGACAAAATTAACATATTTCAAGATTTTGGCAACTTTAGGTTGACAAGTTTTATCCGAAACTTGTTCGAGACATTGCCAGTCTATTAGTATAGTTTATATTTATTGAAAAACATTTTATATCATATTATATTCTGATATAATCTCAGAAAATATTTATCTCTTTATTTCTAGCAAAACATCCTCTATTTACTAGCAAACAATGTCATAAAGTCACCCGAAAACCTAGGCTAGTGGCCCTTAATTATAGGGTTCAAATTTAAAATTAAAATAATAGGGAATAAATTTAAAAATACTTATTTTCCAGCAATTAAATACCTATCAATTCAGTTTTAATAATTAATATGATTTTCTCAAGTAATCGCATCAAAAGTCTTAAACTAGTTCTACCGACAAACAAATTATCACCTAACTATAATAAAAAATCCATATATTCTAAGATGAGAATAAGATGGTAAAATATGAGTTTTAAATCAATAATTTTACATAACCTAAAATTATCATGCCATAGAATGTGAGAAAGAAGGATTTAAGATTTACCGAAATTTTTGGAGGATTGGAGGATGGTGCTTCTTCCTGTCCAAGAAATACTCCTCCTTACTTGTGCTTGGCTTGCTACTCCCTTTGTGATGGGTTTTTGATAATGAAAAAGGGTTCTTGATATTTTTATTGGAAATATGGGTTATTTTTATAGGTTTAATGGTGTTTGGATGGAGAGATAGTGGAAGGATGATGAAAAGTGGAGCTTTTGGAAGAGATGAAGAGATTTTTGGTGAAGTAGATGATTTTGTGAGGGTGAGATGGCAAGGGGGGCTATATCCATGCATAAGGGAGAGGGGAGGGGTCGGCTAGCTATGGGAAAGGGATTTGATATGGTTAGGGTTAGGGTTTGGTGATAAGTTGATATAAATATATATGGCCTTTATAAATATTTTTAAATATTGAAGGGGGTTATCCTAATGCTAATGAGGTTCGGGCAAGGGCGGCTTCTCTTAGCCAAAAATGAGAGGGTGGGGTTGGTTGTTATGGTTAGGATTGGATAAGGTTTGGTTGTTGGGTTGGTTAGGAAAGAGGTTAGGTAGTTATTAGCCAACTAGGATGCCACATATACCAATTTCTATAGATAGAACTCCTATAAATAGAAATAAAATAATTTAAATATTATTTATATATATAATATATATTTACATGGGAATATTTGGGTGCACAACATGCCTATATGTCTTTGGGTTGTGTTTGGGTCAAGTTCTAGTCAAAATGAGGCAATTTTACGGTAACCGTAATTCTAGACGTTCGTTAATATTTTTAGAGGATGGGGGAGATCAAATAAATGCAACATCTATATTCCAACTATATTAGACTCAATTAAAAATATTATTATTAATTTTGTTGGAAGAAAAAATATCGTACATTGCTCAAAATATCAAAGCCATGACAAAGGGTCATATTTAAAAGAAGGTTATTAGAAACTACTACTCTAATATATTAAATTAAATAAAATAATTAAAATAAATTAAAAATTATCAAAATAATCCTATTCAAAATGAGGGGGCTTACAGAGTTAGTCAATAACCAAGCATGGCTAGTATTCGTTTGACTGTTTCATCACGCTGGAGTAAATCCAAATTGAACTAAAATGTGACAAAGTATATTTGTATCTAGCGTGCCCGTACTATGGTACAACATATAAGGGAGTAACATATGACTACGCCATCTGATTCCAGCTAACCGTAGTGTTAACTAGGCAACTAAAATATGTAGAGCATTGGGAGGGACGGAATTCCGAGATCGTGCTTAACTAGCAACCCACAATCATTATATGGGAAGTAAAGGCTGGCCCCAATAGATATTATTTAAATCCTCATTAGTGGATGACAATATCTGACATCATATTATCCTATGAGTTTTATGCAATCTTAGCACGGTGGCCATACAAGTGACTGGTGCATACTACTATGTGCTATGCGGCGATTCATGGCTCAGCTAGCCCCTGCTAGAACATGGTTAGATCTGAGTATTCCTATTATATGCATAATACGTCTGGGATAACCCAGACTTCACATAGTAAGCCGTACAAGTGATTGGCTGATTATGTAACTAAGCTTGTTTGTGTATTGTATCAGTTGTCAAATAGTCTAGCGTCACTCCTCGTTCCTGATATACGTATTTGAAACATATTTTATTTTAGCATAGTTACATGTGCATGGAGACTAGACTAATTCTTTGGTTTAACCTTGTTCATGGTTTATTTTGTGGGTTGGTTCAAGTCATGAGAACCCTTGTTTCAACCCTCAACCCTACCATATATAACCCAATATTTCTCTCTCTTAACTTCTTCATTTCTCTCTCTCTCTCTCTCTCTCTCTCTCTCTCTCTCTCTCTCTCTCTCTTCACTTCTTTATTTCTCACTCTCTCTTTAGTTTTCTCTCCCCATTTCCTTAGGCAAGTACACCTTGCATAAAAAATAGAAAAATCTTCCATATTATTGTTTCAATATGTTTGTTATGTGTTTTTAAGCACATTTAGAAGTTGGAGTTTCTGTTTTGATGGGTGGTTTTGAGTAGATCTGCATTTCTAACTTAGGATTTTTATGGATTTTATGAGTTTTTCTTGGTTTTGATCTAGTAAACATGTATTTTCGGATATTAGTTTTTGCTACAAGATAGATCTTTTAATTTAGAGCGTTTTGGCTTTTGGTTCACTCTATTTGGACTTAAAATATGGATTTTATGGACAAAATAAGATTTTAGTTTTTGGAGCTTTCGCCATGGTCGAACCTACTGTTTGGAGAAGACGAAGTCTTCATGTGGCCAACGAGTTATGTGGCCGGGAGTGCTATGCGGCCTGAAAGGGTTATGCGTCCTGAGCTTATGCCACATACTAACTAACATGCGTCCATCTTGTTGGATGCATGATTGCTATCACACAGGTGTTCTAGAGATTATCCTTGAACTCTTTGTGTTTTCACTAGTTGAATGAATGAGAAATTCGCTTAATCCAAAAGGCCTCCATGCGATATCGACTCCTTGCGGCACCGACACTTATGAGATATTGTAGAGTATACGGCCACCATTTTCTTGGACGCATGACTCTGAACCGTGGCACATATTTCTATAATATTTGTCTTTTCTCTCTGATATACTTTATGGTTTGTCACATAAATCATTTTATGTTACATCACTTATACTTTATTTATTACCCGTCACTTCAACACTTGTCCTAAGAAGTAGACTTTAACCCTGAGCATGCGGCCAGAATTCATATGTGGCCAGGACTTGTCATACGGTCTGACTTCATATGCGGCCAGGACTTGTCATGCGGCCCTGATTTTATATGCGGCCAGGACTTGTCATGCGGCCCCGACTTTGCATGCGGCCTTGAGCCATATGTGGTCTGGACTTTCCATGCGGCCTAGAGACCCATGCGGCCTTGCTTGTTTTGATTGAATATTTTCTTATTCTTTGTGATCCAATGTATAATTGGTAATTGGACTTGAATATTGTATCTGTGCTGATACCACTATTGCCTGATTATTGTCCATAATTTAATGTGCGCCGAGGTACGATGCATCGTGTCATGTGTTAAGTGATTTAATTTAGGTTATGCATCGAGAATGCCTCCAAATTCCTGAACGCGTGATATTATAAATATATATTATTTTCCCAGTACGGGCATAATAAGCGAGTCAACTACCAAGGCATGGCTAGGATATTGATTGACTGAATGTTGCATGCACGCTCGGGTGAATCCAGATTTGACTTTCATGGATCCGTATCTAGCATGCTCGTACTTTTTATGATATCTTAAGGGAAATTCTCATGTGACCACGCCTTGAGATTTCAACCACAACATAGGGCTAATTAGGTAACTAAAAGTGGTAGTAACATTGGAGGAAACGGTATCTCAAGATCATACCAACGAACCTTCCCACAGAGATTCATTCTAAGTGTGCTGTGGGCTGACTACCACATATACTGTATATCATCTGCCTTAGTGGAGTGCAGTATCTGACCTATTACTATGCTGAGCCACTGTTTCACTATAGGAACACTAGAATAGCTAATACCGTATTTTTAGCACAGCGGCCCTATGGGGAACTGGTGCATCTCGTGAATACATATCTTATTCATCTATTGGTTCAGTTAACTCATGTTCTGCATTGGCGTGATCTGAGGATACCTATTTTGCATTATTTCAGAGATAATCTCAAACTCCACACAAAAATAACAAGCCATATAAATGATTGGCCGATATAAGAAAATGGACTTGGTTGTGATTGTATTATTCGGTTAGTAGCTTAGGGAAATGGACTATCATAATGTGATGGTTCAACCATTGTCCTTGTTTGGTTATAGGGTTGGACCTTTGTGCTAGAAAATACCATGGACCTAAGTTACGACACTGAAACTGTGTATTATTATATATTTTTTTTGGGTTTTTGCTTCTCCATTTTTGTGCTTCCTTTATGGTACTTGTTATTTGGGGTCTAACCCCACTGGTTTTGCATGGCCAGGTTTTAAGCCAGCACCCGAGGATCTAACGTACCTTCCCCCAACTCATGGCGCGTACCAGGAACGGGGATAGCGAGTAAGTTTTTTTCTTTCCTGCTCATCATTGAACATTTACTTCTTTTGGACATTTAGCCACCGGCACCTGTTAGTCGGCTCGTCTGGACATCAATTTTCTTATATGATTGTATTAAATCAGACTGCAGCTGATCACTGTCATATACTTTTGTTACCATTCCAACTTCTTATTTTGCATAGCTAGTCTCCAGACTATTTTGAGAAAGCGTTTGGGATGCCTTAGTGCTTTATCATATATGCTCTATACTTACTGTTTCATGTTTGAATGATTGAAACATAGAAGTTCTTGACCCTAGGAGACTTGATTATAGCATGCACCCCCTTGTCTTATACAGTCGTGACCGTTGTACGACGTATAGCACCTTGTACTAGATAGCCGGCCATGTCCATCTCCGTATTCCGGTACTTGGGTGTGACATCTAGGGATATGTATTATCATAGGGCGATGGTCTAACCATTGCCCTTGTTTGGTTGTAGGGTTAGATTATTGTGTCATGATAGGCTATGAACCGAAACTATGAGACAGAACTATATATATATGTATCTTTTTGATAACCTGGTTCTATTTCTTCATTCGTGCTCATTTGTGGTACTTGCTATTTGGGGTCTAACATCACTGGTTTTGCATGGCCAGGTTTAGAGCCAGCATCCGAGGATCAAGCGTACTCCCCCCTGAACCATGGCGCGCACCAGACGGATGGCAACTGAGAAAAACGAGTGGGTTTCTTCTTTCCTGCTCGTTATTGCACATTTTAAACATTTTGCGCGTACAGCCACCGGCACTTGTTAGCCTTAAATCTGAATATTTAGTTTTCTTACATGATTGTAATTAATCAGACTACAACTGATCATGGTCATGTACTTTTGCTACTCTGTCAGCTTTCTAATTTTTGAACAGCTGGTGTAAACCCCCTCGACCAAATTTAGGATTATTTAATTTAAATGGAGAGACTAGGATTAAATTGGATACAATTAGTATCAATGTACAATAATTATGTGACTTAATACACCTTACCGTTGCTTCGATATTTGGAGTGCTACATTAGTAGTTACCTTCAAACAAAGTTCATACACATCTCCTAGACATGCCAGAATACCAATCTGACCCTTGTGTAACTTTTAAATACTCAATATTGTGCTCCATTTTAGCTGCGCAATATTTATTACAAACGTCCATGAATAATTTTAATAAATCCAATTTCTCATAAGTGACCATTCCTATTTGAATTTGAGGCACGACCACAACCCAATTCCATATAACCCAAATTAGGGTATTAACCTATTCTGAGCCTGCTACGCCCATGATACTTGTGTCCCACCCAATTTTAGTTCCATGTGTCTTCAATTCATTAAAGAATGCCGTGTGCATTATTTTTAATTAAATTAAATTGGAGGCCAATTTCACCCAAAACAGGACCTAACCAAGCTCGTGTACACCCTTTCATGTGGACCAGCCCCCACCCCAAAGAGTCCAGACAGGCCCAAATCCTGAGGTTAGCCCACTCCTCCTACATAAATACATATTTTTTAATACATGAAACCCTTAAAATTATAATCACTACCTCAACCCTATAGCCGAACCCTTCTTCCTCATCAAACCCGAGCACCCTCTCATTCCCCCGACCGGCCATCCACCACCACCTCCAGCCATTACCACCTTAAGCCACCCGTGCTTTCCACGCCAGACCCCTCTTCCACCTACACAGCTCGTCTGACCGCCGCATTATCACCATCCCCATCATCCATCCAACCCGACCCCTAGTCGACTTCCCCAAGCCGTCGACTGCTCTCAACCCCCACCGCCTTCAGCACAGCCAGTCATCACCGCCAGTCCGACCAGCACCCTTCCTCCCGTCCTGACCCACCGACCCAGGCCACCTGCCGCCGCTGCCAAGCGCTACTGCCGCTGTTGCAACTGCTGTAGTTGCTGCCACTGCTGTTTTTGTCTGTCAACGTCGAAGCTCCGCCGACCGCCGGTGAGGGTACACATCGACGAACGGACCACCCCTCCCCCCTCGTTCAGCCCACTAGGTACTCGTCCTCTAACCCTCTTCTTTTCTTGTATCGCTGTGTTATATATCGTTGTATCAGCGTGTCGTGTGTCGACAAAAGCCAAATAACATTAAAACCTATATGTGTATGCATGCATATTTAATTAGACTAGTTAGAAATAAATAAATTAGTATATACCCTAATAACAGGACTTGTTATTAAAGACTTACATTTCACCAATAAAAACTAGACCTTGACAAGTATGCTTAACATGAGGAATAAAGGCATGAATTATACAAAACTTAAATAGTTTCGTAACCCATAACCTTAGTAAATTATTGTTGTGAGGTATGCGGGAACCGAGGACAAAAAACATATACACCCTAGCTACGTGCATACGCGACTCTGTAGGCGACCGACCGTAAACTTGCGATAGTGCCTAAGAGCAGCGTCGTAGTTTATGTATGTGTTGCTTTAGTGTCTGATGCTAGATTGCTATACTATATTGTGTGTTTAGGGTCACTGGCCCAGCCAGAAGATACTGCAGGAGCAGGCTATTGGCATTCACAGCTTGAGGACCTAGGCAAGATACCTTGCCATATTTATTGTTTAAATTAAATGATGCATATGTTGTATGATATCTTATTGCTTTATTTCATATGACTGTGCGCGTCCGAGATTTACTCAGGTGCAGTCGACGGATGCGTCGATGAGTAGTGTATTTGACCTAGGC
Source organism: Iris macrosiphon (assembly GCA_036927795.1). Classification (NCBI taxonomy): domain Eukaryota; kingdom Viridiplantae; phylum Streptophyta; class Magnoliopsida; order Asparagales; family Iridaceae; genus Iris; species Iris macrosiphon. Next base: position 146,271,041 of record JAYESA010000006.1, on the reverse strand, counting down.
ATTAGCAGACTCACCCCATTGGGAGGATAATCTAGTATCTTCCGAGATCTGACACTCTTACACGTTACACTGTGATAATTTTATATTGGGATGCGGGTTCGCGTACTCGACTAGCTATCGGTGCGTATGACATGCATCACGGTTAGTACGTAATTCAGGATCTTGTATTAGTAGAGACTTGGCATATAGATACGTAGTATGCATATCGGGTATTCGACTTATATATTTACATGGGGCGGGAAGGATAACTAGTAGGCGTATGGGACACACATATTAGAATCCATAGTATCCGGAGGAGCCACGGATCCAATGACTCCCTTTATGCAGATGCCCCATTCTTCGGAGCGGTATGGACGTTATATTATTCAGATGCCCCATTCTTCGGAGCGGTATCGACGTTATATTAGGCAGATGTCCCGTTCTTCGGAGCGGTATAGACGTTATATGCCTATGCCTACCCATATGTACCAATATTGTCCTCATATTGCATTCACTTAGATGGTTAGTACACCCTTTATTGCCTTTATTTTATTCAGTATTTATATATGTGGCATGTTTCTATGTATCTTGTTACGTTCCTCTGAGGACCTGGTACCTTTCCAGATTTGGACGAGGCATATTACCCCCACAGTGTACGGCCCCGCACAGGAGACTAGGTACGCTACCGCGGAGGAGCTAGAGGTGCTACCGTCAAAGTTTCCGTGATCAGTTGGTAGGCCTTCTGCCTAGGATAGGGAGCATCATTATCTAGTCAGCCGATGCCCTAGTCATTACTCTTTTTATCTATCATTCAGTACTTTTATTTCGTCTTAGTAGTGGGTTTGTTCCCACCAGACATTCTTGGTTGTACTATGATATTTGAGACTGGTATTTATTTTCCAGTATTTATTTTAGTATTTTTTGATTATATTTGTGGATGAGATTAGATTACCTGTTTAATGCTGATATTGGACTTGTTAGTATTTTAGGACAGCGTAGCACTCTTCGTTTGGATCCATTAAATTGGGATATCCTCGGAGATGTGACAGCTGGCTATTGTCACGTGGTCTGGTCCCGTGTATTTTTGGGACTGGGGTGTGACATGGTTTTAGTGGTGGCCCATGCAGGTCAACTTATTCGCTTGTGGTATGGTAACATGCCCAGCGAGCCTGCAATAGGATAGAAATTACTAGGTCTCATCCACTTGATTTCGTCTTTGAACTTCCTTCATATTTCTTCTAAATATCTGGATCATGTTTGTTTGATTTCGTACTCTTTTAATGAAGTACTATCTCTTGCAGCAAGATGAACTTGCGCAGTGGACGAGGAGCACCCGGTGACGTAGTGCCAACCGACACCACCCAGAGAGAGGAGATACCCCAGGGACTACCTGGAGAGCAATCACCACTACAGGCCCTCGCTGATACATTGGCGCGAGACTTCTCAGGGTGATCCTACCCAACAGCATGAGGGGCAGACTTCCCAAACGATCCCCACGCAGCATTTTGAGGGCCAGACTTCGGGAGCTACACCGATGTCGCAAACCGAGAGGCCGACATCTGAGGAAACACCTACCGCACAGCCAGAGGTTCCATTACCACCAACTCGACCTTATCCCCCCAGATGCCACAATTAGATGGACAGCCACAGTTGCTTCAGTTCTTCCAGACTATGATGCAAGCACAGTGGCATCAAACCGAGATGTTGAGACAGAGTTTGATGGTAGTACTAGAGAGGATACCTGTCTCAGCAACCATACCAACACCTGTACCAGCCCAGACAGGTGGCACTGTAAGATGGTTTCGACAGATGGGACCGGATACTTTCTCTGGCAACGAGACCATAGAGGAGATCTCCGATTGGGTCGCCAATACGGAGATGCTACTAGAGGCTTCACAACTGCATCCAGACCTTTGGATGACCGCAGTGAGGGCCCAACTGAAAGGCAACACCCATCACTAGTGGAATTCTATTGAGCACAGTGTAGGCAAGAACGAGACTTGGGAACAATTCTTAGAATACTTTCATACGAAGTATTTCCCAGCTACAGTCAAAAATGCCATGTACTCTCAGTTCCTACATCTAGAACAAGGGAATATGACTGTTGACGCATATGACGCAGAATTTAGCCGTCTTAGCAGATTTGGTGCCATCCTGATACCCAATGATCTAGAGAAGGCCCAGAGATTCCATCACGGCCTCACCTTCGAGCTACAGAGGTATACCACCACACAGGCAAGGATTTCTTATGAGGAGGTTCTTGCAGAGGCGAGGATCCAGGTGGCCATCGGCAGAGGAGCAAAATGTTCCAGCACGACCACGCCAGCCAGAGCTCATCCCGGAGCAGGAGGACCGATCCGTCGTCCCGGAGCACAGACACAGTAAAGGGCAGCACCATACCAGCAAAAAGGAGCTTCTGACTTGCTACTACTGTGGTAAGATAGGACATTGTCAGAAGGACCACCGAAAGAGACTGCGGATATGCATGATTTGTGGGGCGAGCCAGCACCAAGCCCGAGACTGCCCACAGCGCAGAGATGCAGCACCGCAGACCGGACAGAGGCCAGCAACACCAGCTCCGAGGATACTACCCCCACCAGGAGGTCAGCGTCCACCAGCACCCGGAGGATTTCAGAGGGGACCACCCTTGGCCCCACAGCAGGCACAGTTTGATCAAGCCCGACAGCAGACCGGAGGGCATAGGAACAGACAGGCCTTTGCATTAACAACTACTGAGGAGGAAACAGAAGGGGAAGCTATCTCAGGTACCATTTTAGTAGCATCATTATCTACGACTGTATTATTTGATTCTGGAGCTACACTATCATTCATATCGAGTAGATTTATAGCAATGCATAGAGTAGCTACTTCCCCCTTACCTAAGAGTTGGAAGATTCTTATCGGAGGAGGCATCGTGCCGGTTACCAGCACTATTAGAACGTGTTCGGTAGTCGTATGTGGTAGAGAGATGAGAGCGCGATTCTTGGTATTACCCATGCCCTACTTTGACGTTGTGCTAGGCATGGACTGGTTAAGCCAGTATAATGTCGTACTGGATTACCGGAAAGGTAGCATCACTTTTAGACTGCCAGATCAACCGGAGTTCGAGTACATATGAGGGACCGTCGAACAAGGAGTAGGACAGATAGCTGGAGCTTACATAGATATGGAGATGGTACCCCCACCAATAGTTACAGAATTCGAGGATGTTTTTCTTGAAGAATTGCCAGGCTTACCGCCAGATAGAGACGTAGAGTTCACTATTGAACTAGTACCCGGAGCAGCACCAGTATCTTCTAATGTATACCGATTGGCGAAGAAGGAACTAGATGAGCTAAAGCTACAATTAAATGAGTTACAGAGCAAAGGATTTATCCGTCCTAGTGCATCACCCTGGGGAGCACCAGTGTTGTTTGTACCTAAGAAGGATTGGACAATACGTATGTGCATTGATTACAGAGCCCTTAATGCTTTGACTATCAAGAACAAGTACCCCCTACCGCGGATTGATGATTTATTCGACCAATTGACAGGAGCAGTAGTGTTCACAAAGATCGACTTGAGATCGGGTTATCATCAAGTGAAGGTGCGAAGAGAAGACATTCAAAAGACAGCATTCAGGACTCGTTATGGTCACTACGAGTTCTTAGTGATGCCTTTTGGACTGACGAATGGACCTGCTGTATTTATGAACTTGATGAACAGAGTATTCCACCAATACCTAGACCGGTTCATGGTAGTCTTCATCGACGACATCTTGGTGTATTCAAAGAGCTACGAGGAGCACGAAGAGCACTTGAGACTAGTGTTAGAGACGCTGAGGAGAGAGAGGCTTTATGCCAAGCTGTGCAAGTGAGAGTTTCTTCTAGATCGTGTCTCTTTTCTTGGACACGTTATCTCAGGAGATGGTATTTCAGTAGATCCGACGAAGATTTTATCAGTAGAGACATGGCCAACCCCTACCAATGTCTCAGAGGTGAGGAGTTTTCTAGGACTTGTCGGATATTACCGGAGGTTCGTGGAGAACTTCGCAAAGATCGCAGAACCGATGACCCGCTTGACCCGTAAGGAGCAGGATTTTACTTGGACAGAGGAGTATCAGAAGCCATTCGATGAGTTGAAGAAGCGTCTGACTACAGCACCTATCTTGACCATACCTTCTGGACCCGGAGGATTCGTGATCTATAGTGATGCATCCGGAAAAGGATTAGGATGTGTCTTGATGTATCATGGAAAGGTTGTGGCCTATGCCTCTAGGCAGTTGAGGACCCATGAGAAGAATTATCCCACTCACGACTTGGAGCTTGCCGTAGTGATCTTTGCCTTGAAGCTTTGGAGGCACCACCTATATAGAGAAAAAGTGGAGATATTCACTAATCATAAGAGCCTGAAGTACGTCTACACGCAGAAGGACTTGAACCAGAGACAAAGACATTGGCTCGAGGTGATGACAGACTTTGAGATCGAGCTATAGTACCATCCGGGAAAGGGCAACGTAGTAGCTGACGCGTTGAGCAGAAGACCCATGGCATTCTTCTTAACTACCCAACATCATCTGTTGAGAGATCTAGAGCATATGGGTATAGAGTTGTTATGCCCGAAGTAGACGGACAATTGTCGAGTTTTCAGTTGCAATCGACATTAGTGGAGAGGATCAAGGCTGCTTTGCCGACAGATGCCAGATTCCAGAGGCTTCGATAGAGGACAGAGGCTGGAATACAGACAGAACTGCGTATACATGAAGACAGAACTTTGAGATGTGGAGATCGTCTCTATGTTCCAAATGGAGAACTTTGACAGGAGTTGATGTCAGAGGCACACAGTTCAACATACTCTATTCATCCAGGAGGCACGAAGATGTATAGAGACTTAAGGCAGTACTACTGGTGGAACGGAATGAAGTGGGAGATAGCCCGCTTTGTGGCAAAGTATCTGGTGTGTCAGCAAGTCAAGGCTGAGCACCAGAGGTCTGCAGGTTTACTTCAACCGCTCCCGATACCGGAGTGGAAATGGGAGCATATCACTATAGACTTTGTTACGGGATTTCCAAGGAGTCCTAGTGGTCGAAATACAGTATGGGTAATCATAGATAGACTCACCAAGTTTGCTCACTTTTCACCTTTCAGAGTTGGGCAATCTACCGAGGTCTTAGCAGATATGTACATGAGGAAGATTGTGCGACTGCATGGAGTGCCAGTTAGTATAGTGTCTGACAGGGATACGAGATTTATATCTTACTTCTGGTGGAGTATGCAAGAGAGTCTCGGTACCCGCCTAAAGTTTAGCACATCGTATCACCCGCAGACAGATGGTCAGTCCGAGCGCACCATTCAGACATTGGAAGACATGTTAAGAGCGTGCATGCTTAATTTTGGAGGATCATGGAAGGATCATTTGCATTTGGTCAAGTTTTCCTACAACAACAGCGATCAAGCGAGCATCCAGATGGCTCCTATGAAGCATTGTATGGAAGGAAGTGTCGTTCCCCATTATGTTGGAGCGATATAGGCGAGAGACAGATTCTTGGGCCAGAGTTGGTTGTTCGTACAGTGGAGAAGGTGAAGAAGATCCAAGGACACCTGCGAGCAGCACAGGATAGACAGAAGCATTGGGCGAATGCGCATCGACGACCCCTAGAGTTCCAGGTTGGAGATTACGTGTTTCTAAAGATCTCACATAATCAAGGGACTATCAGATTTGGAGGCAGAGAAAAGCTGAGTCCGAGGTACATCGGACCATTCGATGTGTTAGAATGCATCGGAGAGGTTGCTTACAGGTTAGCCTTACCACAGACTTTGGAAGGAGTCTATGACGGCTTCCATATATCTCAGCTAAGGAGGTACATGCCAGATCTGAGTCATGTGCTTGACCATTCAGAAATCACAGTCGGCCCGAGCTTATGATACCAAGAGGAGCCCGTTGAGATTCTAGACAGAAGTGAGAAGGTATTGCAAGGTCAGACTATCCCCCTAGTCCGTGTCGCATGGAGGCATCATGCACTAGGCGAGTCGACCTGGGAACGTGAGAAGGATATTCGACAGTGCTATCCCTATCTCTTCGAAGGACTAGGTATATAGTAGCATTTTTATTTCAGTCAATAGTTCTTACCATACGTATATTTTAATTTCGAGGACGAAATACTCTAAGGAGGGTAGATTGTAAACCCCCTCGACCAAATTTAGGATTATTTAATTTAAATGGAGAGACTAGGATTAAATTGGATACAATTAGGATTAATGTACAACAATTATGTGACTTAATACACCTTATCGTTGCTTCAATGTTTGGAGCACTACATTAGTAGTTACCTTCAAACAAAGTTTATACACATCTCCTAGACATGCCAAACTACCCATCTGACCCTTGTGTAACTTTTAAATACTCAATATTGTGCTCTATTTTAGCTGCACAATATTCATTACAAACGTCCATGAATAATTTCAATAAATCCAATTTCTCATAAGTGACCATTCCTATTTGAATTTGAGGTACGACCACAACCCAATTCTATATAACCCAAATTAGGGTATTAACCTATTCTGAGCCTGCTACACCCATGACACTTGTGTCCCACCCAATTTTAGTTCCATGTGTCTTCAATTCATTAAAGAACGTCGTGCGCATTATTTTTAATTAAATTAAATTGGAGGCCAATTTCACCCAAAATAGGACCTAACCAAGCCCGTGTACAACCTTTCATGTGGACCAGCCACTACCCCAAAGAGTCCAGACAGGCCTAAATCCCGAGGTTAGCCCATAATTCTCCTCCTACATAAATACACATTTTTCTAATACATGAAACCCTAAAAATTATAATCACCACCTCAACCCTATAGCCGAACTCTTCTTCCTCATCAAACCCGAGCACCCTCTCCTTCCCCCGACCGGCCATCCACCACCACCTCCAGCCATCACCACCTTAAGCCACCCCTGCTGTCCATGCCAGACCCCTCTTCCGCCTACACAGCCCGCCGGATCACCGCATTATCACCATCCCCATCATCCATCCAACCCGACCCCTAGCCGACTTCCCCAAGCCGCCGACTGCTCTCAACCCCCACCGCCTCTAGCACCGCCAGTCATCACCGCCAGTCCGACCAGCACCCTTCCCCACATCCTGCCGCCGCTGCCAGGCGCTGTTGTCGTTGTTGCAACTGCTGCAGTTGCTGCCGCTGCTATTTTTGTCTGTCGACGTCGGAGCTCCGTCGACCGCCGGCGAGGGTACACATCGACGAACGGACCCCCCCCCCCTCGTTCAGCCCACTAGGTACTCGTCCTCTAACCCTCTTCTTTCCTTGTATCGCTGTGTTATATATCATCGTATCAGCGTGTCGTGTGTCGACACAAGCCAAATAACATTAAAACCTATATGTGTATGCATGCATGTTTAATTAGACTAGTTAGAAATAAATAAATTAGTAAATACCCTAATAACAGGACTTGCTAATAAAGACTTACATTTCACCAATAAAAACTAGACCTTGACAAGTTTGCTTAACATGAGGAATAAGGGCATGAATTATACAAAACTTAAATAGTTTCGTAACCCATAACCTTAGTAAATTATTGTTGTGAGGTACGTGGGAACCGAGGACAGAAAATATGTACACCCTAGCTACGTGCACACGCGACTCTGTAGGCGACCGACCGTGAACTTGCGACAGTGCCTAAGAGCAGCGTCGTAGTTTCTGTATGTGTTGCTTTAGTGTCTGATGCTAGATTGCTATACAATATTGTGTGTTTAGGGTCACTGGACCAGCCAGAAGACACTGCAGGAGCAGGCTATTGGCATTCATAGCTTGAGGACCCAGGCAAGATACCTTGCCATATTTACTGTTTAAATTAAATGATGCATATGTTGTATGATATCTTGTTGCTTTATTTTATATGACTGTGCGCATCCGAGATTGACTCGGGTGCAGTCAACGGATGCGTCGATGAGTAGTGTACTTGACCTAGGCATTAGCAGACTCACCCCATTGGGAGGCTACTCTGGTATCTTCCGAGACCTGACACTCTTACACGTTACACTGTGACAATTTTATATTGGGATACGGGTTCTCGTACTCGACTAGCTATCGGTGCGTGTGACATGCATCACTTATAGTGCATAATTCAGGATCTTGTATTAGTAGAGACTTGGCATATATATACGTGGTATGCACGTCGAATATTCGACTTGTATATTTACATGGGGCAGGGAGGACAACTAGTAGGCGTATGGGACACACACATTGGAATTCGTAGTATCCGGAGGAGCCACGGATCCAATGACTCCCTTTATGTAGATACCCCGTTCTTCGGAGTGGTATGGACGTTATATTATTCAGATGCCCCGTTCTTCAGAGCGGTATGGACGTTATATTATGCAGATGCCCCGTTCTTCAGAGCAGTATGGACGTTATATGCCTATGCCTACCCATACGTACCAATGGTGTCCTCACATTGCATTCACTTAGATGGTTAGCACACCCTTTATTGCATTTATTTTATTCAGTATTTATATATGTGACATGTTTCTATGTATCTTGTTATGTCCCTCTGAGGACCTGGTACCTTTTCAGATTTGGACGTGGCATATTACCCCACAGTGTACGGCCCCGGACAGGAGACTAGGTACGCTACCGCGGAGGAGCTAGAGGTGCTACCGTCAGAGTTTCTGTGATCAGTTGGTAGTCCTTCTGCCTAGGATTGGGAGCATCATTATCTAGTCAGTCGATGCCCTAGTCATTACTCTTTTTATTTGTCATTCAGTACTTTTATTTCGTCTTAGTAGTGGGTTTGTTCTCACCAGACATTCTTGGTTGTACTATGATATTTGAGACTGGTGTTTATTTTCCAGTATTTATTCTACTACTTTTTGATTATATTTGTGGATGAGATTAGATTACCTGTTTGATGCTGATATTGGACTTGTTAGTATTTTAGGACAGCGTAGCACTCTTCGTTTGGATCCATTAAATTGGGATATCCTCGGAGACGTGACAGCTGGCTATTGCCACGTAGCCTGGTCCCGTGTAGAGACGTGACAGCTGGTTTCCTAAATATTGTGGCAGGACGTTTGGGACGCCTACTTCCTTGTCATATATGTTCTATGTTTACTGTTCTTACTTTACTGATTGAGATAATAGATGTGTTGTGACCGTAAGTGACTTGCTTGTAGTATGCACCCCCTTGTCTAGTTACAGCCTTGACCGTCGTACGACGTTCTACACCTTGTACGGGGGAGCTGGCCATATTCGTCTCCGTATTTCGGTACTGGAACGTGACATTATCCATAATTGCAAATCTCTATGTCATCACCTAATATGTCCACTATCTATTTATGATTGGATCAAAGTACAACCATATAAAATATCTTCTAATGATCAAACATTGAAATAAATTTTTGATTAATGGGTTGGGTTGGAGAAGGTATGTTGCTGCATGTTGTCTACGACAACCTGAATTTTTATGGGTTCTTTCTGAAAATTTTGCTTGAAAGACAATATCCTCGTACTCTTGTGCAGCTACATATTAAGTTCCAAGTAATGCTTTCATCTACCAAGAAAAAATCTAGTAAGAGTAGGGTAGGGGCCGCGCGGACACAGGCTACCGGAGGAACAAACCATGACGTTCACTCTCCTACACAATATAGGCCATTGTCCTGGTCATTGACCTTGTCCAGGTAAGTATGTTCTTCTTTCCCATGCTCAGCGCCCATCCGATGTGGGACTAAATAGAACAAAATGTGGGACTAAATAGAGCAATGTTTTCGTGCTTCCTAACCTATATCTATTTGTTTTCAGTGATAAAGAATCAAACAACAAAAATCTAGAAAACAACAAGCAAGGAATGAACTACAGAATAATTAACTTAAAAAAATTGTTGTAAGAGTTTGGAAGAGGCCACGCGAAGGGAGCCCCCACTGCAACAAATTATGACGTTCACTCTCCCACTTAGGGAGATGATAGGCCAGTACTCCTCCAAAGTGCAATGGAGGTCACTAGCCTAAACCTGGGCTTTCTTGTTCACCCAATGACCCCATCCAGGTAAGTATGTTTAAAGGTTGGACAAGACCATCTATTTATAGGCAGCCTCTTCCCTCATTCTCTGCGCACATCCGATGTGGGACTACAGAGAGGAGGAATATAACATTATTTCAATGAAACGAGTAGTTTCATTGCTCAAGTCACTACTTAATTCGCCCTCTTCGACTTACACTCTTAAAAACATGCATGCACTGTATGTAGTTGTGGGCAGGCCGCACCATCTACACGTACGTTTTCTTTTCTAGCTTTATTAAATAAATGTAAGGAGAACATGCACCACATTAAAAGAACTGGCCGGTTTACTCTTCTATCGTTATGCTCTTCCTTCAACATATTCATATTAATGTACATGTTGTTACCACATGCATGCCGTGCCAAGCCACTTGACTTGATTATATACCTATATAAGAAGAAATGGGCAATCAACCAAAGTAATTAAGCAGCAGTTCGCGACGACTTTATGTATCAAATTAGTTCAGCTGCATTAGTTTGGATTGATTGTGCAAACAAATAAACTTAATTTGATTTAATTCTATCTGTATTGGGATTTTCAGTTGTACATTGTTCACACCAAGACGCTGATCTCGTCACTCCATTACACCATTGATGTGCTGTGGGAGGTACGTGACATGCATTTGATCCCTCTTTAATTAGCTGCATATGAACTACTTATTGAATATAGGCTGACGACTATAGCTAGTGTAGTGTATAGCTATAGGCATATTTTCTAGGTTTGATTGAAGCTGCAAAGAAAATTGCCGGCTTAATTTGCTGCCAAAATATTGTCAGTATTTTAGTAGTAAGAACAACATATAGCTAGGGGTTACTTCTTCTGTTCTTTCTTAGAAAAATTGTCGGGGGCAAAAATTAGAATCATAGTGACCCGAAGCCATCCAATCATTAACATTTTATTGTAAGGTTTTGGCAGGGGCCGCGCGAACGCAGGCCCCCGGTGCAACAAATTATGATATTCATTCTCCCACTTGGGGAGATGATAGGCCAACACCCCTCCAATGTGCAATGGAAGCCATTGTACTAGGCCTGGGCCTCCATGTTCACCCAATGACCCTGTCCAGGTAAGTATGTTTCAAAGAAGGATGAGGTCCTCTATTAATAGCCAGCTTCTTCCCCCATGCTCTGCGCCCATCCGATGTGGGACTAATTAGAACAATGTTTTTGTGCTCCCTATAGCAAGAATATTTCAACCCACATCCAAGTTACAGGCGTCCACTCGCGACATATTTTGCTTCTACATACTAAGTTTAGTAATGAGAAGTGGCAGAAGTTCTCAATGAGAACTTAGTTTAGTTTTTTCTCCATAATTAATTTTACTTTTTCTTTCATTTACTCTCTCTCTCCTCTCTCTCTCTCTCTCTAGAAATGGAGTAAATTGTTAATTTGGAACGTCAACCTAAAATTGTCTTTTCCTATACAGAATCAAACAACAAAATATATATACTTTCTGAAACAAATAGAACAATCGAGCCAACATTACTCTCATATGGTTTTTGATGTTTTGTAGCGGTTGATTAATGGACTTGATCTTCTTGGTTCAACGTCTGGTTCTGCCTAAAGGTATGACGTTTAAGCTCGGTTGGACATATCAGAAAGGTAAAAGACTTATGCGTCTCGGATTCCTTTCACTACTACACAAAAATACAATGACCGAATAGGATGCTCGGTCAAATGAACTTTTGATGGTTAGATGAGTAACCAAATAAGAAACAAAATCTTAAAACAGGAAGGGATGTGTTGTGAATGATTGTGGGTACCTATCCCGTCAATATACTAGAGTATTTATCAATATAGACAAAGAAAGATTGTCGTATCTGCCTTGGGCCCCCTAACTGATGTCCGAACGTATCATTTGTTCATGGGCCTCAATGAGTACGACGGTCCATTTGGGCCCGACCTTGTGGGGTATATCAATTCAGTTTTAATTTTGGATTAAAGAACTCATTTCAACATTTTTTTGATTAGTATTAATTTGACTAGATTTTAAGAAAACCATATTTACTATTCATATTGCAGCAACAATGGTATCGTTAGGAATTGGACAAAAAAAAGGATTCTGGATCCATTAGGCTTACCGTTCTTGTAACGGCCGATTTAAAATAGAATCATTAGCCCTACTTTTTGGAACCTAGTCCGGTATCTAGCTACATTTATTTTTTTTGTTTTAAAAAATGAGAAAGGAATGGAAAATAAAATTGATATCATGATCCAATATCAAATGATTTACCTTTCTTGCTTTATTATTTAAGATAATCTTTTTTGATGGAGGTAATATTCATGGAAGATCATGTTGTGAGAAATTTACGCCAAATGCCTTATTTAACAATGAACTTTTGTCGAGAGAGACAAGACCATGCATGACCACCCTCTTAGAATACGGATTATATTGGCCAACCAAGATGGAGGAATAGTCCTGGGGGTTGCAACAGTGGAGGCCTGCAGCAGGAGTAGGTCGTTTGTAGGCAGCATCTCATGTTGCATATTTGCATCTGCGGCTGCTGACTTGCAGCAATAGGTTAGCTTGCTGGACACTCCAATGCAGCTAGGAAGTAAGGGGATGCCTACAGTGCAAACCTAAAAGTGAATACAGCAGTGCAAGGCAAGTTGCAGTAGCTTAGTGTTGTGAGGTGTTGGGTTCAATTTTGGATTGTGTTTTGCCTGGGTGCACAGGTGGTAGTGTGTGTGAGTTCAGTCCTTGCAAGTGCAAGAATAGAATAAGTTATGATAGTGTAGTAGTTGAGTAGCTAGTTAGATGGGTATCATGATACCAATAGATAATGCAGTGCTAATGTATTGTTGAATGAGGATAGGAAGGAGTAGCTATGTGTGGTTAGTAAGCTAGCTAGTACCAAAGGTTCTAGAATTTGATATTAAGCTAGTATCTAGAATATGGATAAGTGAAGGTAATGAGTTAAATACCAAGATATGGTAAGGTATTGGAAGTGTGGAGGTATTGGTCTAGTATTGATGAGATACTAGGTATTAGATTAGGATACGGGTTGAGGTATTGGCATCAAATCAGGACTCACCTACTGGAATCACCTATTTTATCTGGCTGGACTCATATTTGATTTGCGTGTCAGAATTGGATTCATTTATACTAGTCGGGCGGTGAAATACTCGAGTAGACATGTAAACATTCCCAAAATCTGGAATCACCCCTCTGGTCTAATCTGGAAAGCCGCACACAGTGAACCGTACTTATCCCTAACCGTTTATATGTCGAAAGCGGTAATTCGAAACACACTAGTTTAGTGTATTCCTGCTGGCTTCACATTATACTTGCTAGACTCACATCACACTTGCTGGACTCACATCATATTTGTTTAGTTTAGTTCTTCTCTATTTACAGTCAATATTGCCATTCTCTCTGGCTTACCACATTTACTGTCATTGCTCTTTATATAGTTGTTGTTTATTTCAGTCTCTGATTCATTATCTTTTCTGCTCATCAAGTATTACTTACTATAACTGTTTTATAGTCTTTGTTAATTAATTGAAATTGCTAGCAGAGGTGTACTTCACTCCAATCCTGACTGGATATATTTTTCCAGATGATTGGCTTATAGGACAGTATCCCACATTCTATGGGCCACAGGATGGCGTACCTATAGAGGATACTCCTATAGACCAGGAGGACTTAGTTGCAGAGTCCGAGGAGGTCTAGTTTATTTGTGTTGGATTGTATTAGACTATTATATTGAGATTCACAGTTTGTATTATTATTTCAGATTGTGGATTGTATTCTTATTCTTCCTTCGCTTTTTCATTCGTGCTTTATCTTCCTTAGTTTGTTTTGTGATTGAGATTAGTTATACTTGTGAGATACCATATTGCTCATCCGTTTGGAGTTGAGATGATTGACAGGTATCATATTATATTGTTGAGATGTTAGATAGTTAGAAATGACCCAGACAGCGTTCTACCGTCGATGCTGCGACGTAGGCTGGACGTACCCACGTACTAGTGTTCGAAATCCGGGTGCGGGTTGTGACACACGACACCATCCAAGGTTGAATCAGTGAAGAATCCTCGCTATGTACAAATCCAGGTAGCAATCTGCGCATCGGAACATAAGATCCATTGGGAGTGCTGTAGAAGAGGTTCTTTACTTGGTTGTCATGCTTATGACAAATTCTCCCGGGTTTAGCTCTGTGTGTCCAAGGAGTTGTCCCAATTCATATTCCTCTAGGATGTAGCTTGATAAAATACGGACATGGGATAATCACGTACATGTTAGGGAGGTACATTTCTTTATCACCAGCCTTGAAGACCCATGCCTCTTTCTTAGGCTTCGTCTGCGATGCCCTGCTGATAGCATCTCCAAATAAAAAAGCAAGCTTCGGGTGGTGTTCATCATCCAGTGAAGTGAGGGGATCATTGCATATTAAGATAACAATATTCTGTCACCCTGAGAGGCTATCAACGACTGTCTGGCCTCTATTAGGTCATCTTCTGTCAGATTGAGGAAACTCTACATGTGACAGGTCCTCTAGATAGTTGGTGTGCAAAAGTCCAACAGTGGATCCTAGCATGTCAACAAGGGGATCCATCAATAAGTCTACTGCAAAAAAAATTCATAAAAATTTGAAGTCAATGAAGATTCATGAAGAAATACGCGTATCAATGGTTCATGGCCCTCAATGAGTACGACGGTCCATTTGGGCCCGACCATGTGGGGTATATGAAATCAGTTTTAATTTTGGATTAAAGAACTTATTTCAACATTTTTTCGATTAGTATTAATTTGACTAGATTTTAAGAAAACCATATTTACTATTTATATTGCAGCAACAATGGCATTGCTAGGAATTGGGAAAAAAAAGGATTCTGGATCCATTAGGCTTACCATTCTTGTAACGGCCGATTTAAAATAGAATCATTAGCCCTAATTTTTGGAACCTAGTCCGGTATCTAGCTACATTAGTTTTTTTGTTTTAAAAAATGAGAAATGAATGGAAAATGAAATTGATATCATGATCAAATATCAAATCATTTACCTTTCTTTCTTTTTTATTTAAGATAATCTTTTTTAATGGAGATAATATCCATGGAAGATCATGTTGTGAGAAATTCACGCCAAATGCCTTATTGAACAATTAACTTTTGTTGAGAGAGACAAGACCATGCATAACCACCCTCTTAGAATACGGATTATATTGGCCAACCAAGATGGAGGAACAGTCCTGGGGGTTGCAACATTGGATGCCTGCAGCAGCAGTAGGTCGTTTGTAGACAGCAACTCATGTTGCTGATTTGTATCTACAACTGCTGACTTTCAGCAATAGGTTAGCTTGTTGGACACTCCAATGCAGCTAGGAAGTAATGGGATGCCTGCAATGCAACCCTAAAAGTGAATACAGTAGTGCAAGGCAAGTTGCAGGAGCTTAGTGTTGTGAGGTGTTGGGTTCAATTTTGGATTGTGTTTTGCCTGGGTGCACAGGTGGTAGTGTGTGTGAGTTTAGTCCTTGCAAGTGCAGGAATAGAATAAGTTATGATAGTGTAGTAGTGTGAGGTAAGTTTGGGAGTGAGTGTCTAGTTAGATGGGTATCATGATACCAATAGATAATGCACTGCTAATGTATTGTTGATGAGGATAGGTAGGAGTAGCTATGTGTAGGTTAGTAAGCTAGCTAGTACCAAAGGTTATAGAATTTGATATTAAGCTAGTATCTAGAATATGGATAAGTGAAGGTAATGAGTTAAATACCAAGATATGGTAAGGTATTGGAAGTGTTGAGGTATTGGTCTAGTGTTGATGAGATACTAGGTATTGGATTAGGATACGGTTTGAGGTATTGGGTATTAAGTTAAGATATTAGCATGAGGTATTTGGATACCAATAGATAATGGATATAAGATACCTATAAGTGTGATAATATATACATATATATATATATATATATATATATATATATATATATATATATATATATATATATATATATATATATATATTATGACCTAAATACTTAGAATTAGCTAGTATTAGCTAATATGACTACATAGACCAACCAAACAGGTATTTGTGAACCCGAAAATAGGTAATTGACCAAGTTTTACCAATTGACCTAGAATTGACCTAGAAATCTAAATTAGAGTTAATTAAGCATGTTTATGATTCTAAAACACTTGTTGATATGGAAATTCATTTATAGGTTACTTGGACTCCTGTTTAGACACTGATTTGTATTCATTGCTCAGGCCACAGGCGAGTATATTTTCTAATAGTTTTTTTTACTTGAAAATTATTATGATATATGTACTTAGTGATGTTATACTTGATTCCTGACATAATGGTACACAGATTGGTATATATTGGATCCTCAGTCATGAGATGTTACCTTTATTTTGTCAATTGTTCATTGTATTGATATTTGACATTGTATTGTGATTCATATATTATGATGTATCCTGATTTAGATCCTTTGTACTAGTCAAAATGGAAAAGTACTAGCTAGATATGTGACCATATCCCTATTATGTAGATATTGTTAGAGCTAATCATATACTACACGTATGATTAGCCAGATCAGTAAATATTTTATAAGTTTCCAAGCCGATCATATATCAAAACTAGTACTTCAAAACACATAGTTACAATTCTTTAATGTCTACTTCATACTTATTGAGTTATACCTTATTTGCCCTATCTACGTACTTCTCTTTACCTGTTATGCGATATAGTCCTTTTTTACTTATTTATCATATTTGTCATTGCTATGTTATCAGTTTACCTTATCATCATGTATTATATTTACTATTAATTTTTTTATAGTCTTTATCATTTAATTGGAACTGATATTGCAGATGTACTCGTTCCATCATGACTGTATGTATAATATTTTTAGTAGTTGTTGTGCTCTACGTTCCTGGACTTCAGAGTGATGCTATAGTTGACACTGCTCTTGCACCGTGGAACATAAGGTGACATGTGTAGAGATCTAGACTAGTGTTTCTTATTTCCATATCATGTTCTAGTTTTATTTCTTTTAGATTGTTGTTTGGATTATCTTCATTATTTATTCTTCCTATAGAATATTGTAATTGAGTACATGATAGAACTAGTTATATTAGTATAATTTCGTTGAGGTCTAGACAACGTTCTACCGTCAATGATGCGATGTAGGCTAGATGTACCCACATACACGTGCCCCGATCATCTGGGTGCGGGTCGTGACACGACACCGTCCAAGGTTGAATCAGTAAAGAATCCTCGCTATGTACGAATCCAGGTAGCAATCTGCGCATCGGAACATAAGATCCATTGGAGTGCTATAGAAGAGGTTATTTCCTTGGTTATCGTGCTTGTGACAAATTCTCCCGGGTTTAGCTCCGTGGGCCCAGGGAGTTATCCCAATTCATCTTCCTCTAGGATGTAGCATGATAAAATGCGGATATGGGATAATAATATGCCATGTTCGGGAGGTACATTTCCTTATCACTATCCTTGAAGACCCATGCCTCTTTCTTAGGATTCGTCTACGATGCCCTGTTGATAGCATCTCCAAATAAAAAGGCAGGCTTCGAGTGGTATTCATCATCCAGCGAAGTGAGGCGATCAGTACATATTAAAGATAACAACATTATGTCATCCTGAGAGGCTATCAACGACTGTCTGGCCTCTGGTAGGCCAGTTTTTGTCAGATTGAGGCAACTCTACATGTGACAGGTCCTCTAGATAGTTGGTTTGCAGAAGTCCAGCAGTGGATCCCAGCATGTCAACAAGGGGATCCATCAATAAGTCTACTACAAAAAAAAATTTATAAAAATATGAAGTCAGTGAAGTTTAATGAACAAATACACGCATTAGCTTCTCATTTTGTATGAGAAAGTTAAGTCTATGCACACACTTCAAGTTCGTAGGAACTATTAAAATTATGCGCATAAGGTTCACTCTAAAAGATAAAAAAGTGCGCATTCCTAAGTTGGTTGAAACTTGGAAAGTGCCAGGTTGAGTCTTTTCACTCTGAAAGAGGAAATGTGCGTGAGCTTTCAAATTCAACAGAACTTAAAAGTATGCAGGTTGAGTCTTTTCACTCTAAAAGAGGAAAAGTGCGCAAGCTTTCAAATTCAACAGAACTCAAAAGTGCGCAGGCAGGTGGATTTCACTCTGGAAAAGGAAATGTACGCATATGCACTGGATGGTGAATTTTACTCTAAAAGAAGAAATGTACGCATATGCGTAGGATAATGAATTTCAAATTCAACACAAAGTGTTTTCAGAACTCGTAAAGAGTTTATCTCTCTTAAACTTGGTTATTTATAGAGAACGGATAAACTTTCGGCTGCTAAAGTGATGCTTCGGGATCCGTGCAGAAGATTATGCCAAAGATCATGTCTTGGGAACTGTGATCAATGATGGCGCAAAATATACGTGATCACGTCATCCAACTGTTAAGATTCTGCCCAAAATGCGCACACAAAATCAGAACCACTTTCCTTGCTTCTAATTCAAAGTATTTTGAATTTATTTTTGAAAATTCAAAAATTTTGAAGGGGGTCTTGTAAAAGCATAGAAAATACGCCAAGTCCTATGCATAAAAGCAGAGGCATACTTTCTTAAACTTTAGAGCAAAGGCACACTCTCTCTGAAAAATGGAGGAATTGACGTACTTTCTTCATCAAATAGCCAAGAAGAAATAGGCGTACTTTCTTAGCCTTGCCATCTCGTCGTTTAGTGGGCCAGACTAGCTGTTGACAGACCGACACTACTCGAGAAAATTAGGGTCATTAATGCGGAGGATTGCATGGCACGGAGACTCGGGTTATCGTTTTGTGCCATGCGTACTACTTCAACCAAAGTATGTCAGTGAGCTACTTTTCATCAAAATACGACAGTATGCTACTCTCCATAGAAAATATGCCAAAGTACATCAGTGTTGCTTCTGCTCCAAAGTACGCCAGTATTGCTGGTTTAGGTGAAATACGCAAACGGTGCCATTCTCACCAAACATACGCCAGTATGCTACTCTCCACATAAAATATGTCAAAGTACGCCAATTATGTTTCTTCTCCAAAAATATGCCAGTCAATGTTTTTCTTCATAAAAGCCTACAAAAGTACGCATGTGCCTCTTCCTCCACGATAGTGCACATATTTATACTTTTCTCTCTATTGAGAGAAAAGTGTGTGCACTTTGTTACTTTTAACCGACAGTGAGCGGTTATGATCCCAAGAAGATTACGTATATTTAATGCCATAATTCTCGAAGTTTGTGTACAAGTAGTTGTCACCATGACCCAAGCTTTTTTCATACAAGATGTCACGTGTTAAGTTGACAGTAAATTGTGCACACACTAAGCAGAACATGGGCAGTGGATAGTCAAATGTGCAGACACAAAGTAGCAAATACAGTATAAATTGCTCGTTTGTGCATAGTCTCCAATAATCGTTCCAGTATTGAAGGGCTATAAATATAGGATCAGTGCTATCCCATATACACATACGGACAAAGAGGAGTACACAAGAACCTTGCCAGTGTTGCCAGAGCCTTCTTGTTGCCGAGTTCTCCAAATATTTGACTGTATTGCATTTCTTTCCCTTGTGTCGAGTAGTCCAAGGAGTAAAATAATCGACTGCAGATCATATCTCTACAGCTACTACTTCCCTAAAATTTGTACTTAGATTCTTGTATAGGATTTTTGTACTTTTTTAAAAAAGTTTGTAAGACAAAAGTTTGTATATATTTTTTTTATGGCAAACAAAATGGCGACTCTGCTGGGGAATGCCTTCTCCTCTGACTAGAAGGTGGTGACTCAACTCGACACTGCATTAGTTGGCACGATGTAGAAGACGTTGGTCGTCCAATTCGACCAACAAGCCTACGAGAAAAAGCACTCTGGGTTTGTTCAATCCCCTCACCCGTAACCAAGCCAAGGAAGATCCGCATGACTTGGCTGCCCAAGCCCCGCTCCTCCTATACTAATATTGCTACCAACAAGGAAAAAATGTGCTAACATCTACCAACGAGGAGTCACTCATTTTTTATTCCGTTCTTCCATCCCCAGTCTGTGTCTTGGTGGACCACACCCTTAGCCACGCCAGTGCGCTAGCTAAGGTTAAACCACGAAGCTCTCGCAACAACAAGCGAGGGATGAGCACACCATTCCTTGGCAGAGGAATTTACTATGATACCAAGGGGGTTGTTTATGCCCAAGCTACCAAGCCCTTGCATATTCAGTTCAACGTGCAAGGCAAATCCAGCAAGGACTCTACAATCCAAACCAATCCACGGACAAAGAATACTGCGCGCGCACTTTCTACTTCCCACAACACATGTGGCAAAGAAGTTGTCCAGCATCCATGCCACTTGAAGAGGGAGAAGCCCAACATTTTGTCATGCACCGATCTTTCCCAGGATCGGCCGTTCCCGCTAGGCACAAATCACCATGGCAGCACTCCCGCAGGACGATCGTGCCCATCATGATGTGATATCGCACGAGCACTAGATGCGCCCATGCAAGGCCATAAATTCGAACAGGAGGAGAAATAGATAAGCTACAGAGTCGTACAGATAGTCCGAATATAGTAGAATAAGAAACAAACAGACGATTGGTAACAAGTTCACAGAGTCGTCATAGCGGATGCATTGAATAACACAAGTATGGAAGTAAAACAAGAACTTCATTGATTTTGAATTAGTGTTACAAGCGGTACTAGGCCGAGATTACAAGTCACTCAAGTCCTCTCTCGAAAGAATAAAGGCACGCCAAGTGGCTTACAACATGAAATGAGACATAGGAGATGTTCCAATATTATGTCATGTATATGTGCTTCAGCTATGGATGCTGTGCCCCAAGGCTCCAGAGCGAACTCTATGCCTTAGCGCGCACGAGGGGTTTCCGCACCGTCTGGATCAGATCGGCCTCAGTGCAACCAGCGTACCGTCTGCAGGAACCCTATTATTGTGCACAAGTTATCCATGACCATGTGAGTCTCTTATCTTATCTTATTCTCTTATCTTATCTCTTGATCTGAATGAGCGGTGATGGTTGTAGACACAGGAACGAACCCGCTAGAAGCCATCCCGAATAAACGGTGATGGTTGAGACGTAGGAACGAACCCTCTACAAGCCACCCCGAACCATGATTCTTGTTCTTCTTTACTTATCAGTACAATCCAGTTCATTTACTTGATAATTCTATTACTTTCTTATCACTTCTTCCAATCTTTTATTTTGTAATTTTCGGTACGGGAAATTGCCTTGGCGACCTTATGGTCCCAAAACCTTTCCATGTTTTCATTACTTGGCTCGAAAATAAATATTTTGATAGTCTTTCTGCCTAAACTAGATGAAGCAAGGCATGTATGATGTTACTTGATCGTGGCATAAAACTATGTGACAAGTATTAAAATGAGACGAGCGGGTACTAGTTAGCACATAAAGCAGGCAAGCATCAAAATAATAGAAACATAAGCTGCTACGCTAGCACGAGTCTAAGGGTAGTGCGAGGAGTGAAACCGTACAGGGACATTATCGGGCGGCATAATCTAAGAGACGAGCAGTGTAAACATGTAAATCAGTGTACTACGAAGAGTATATAATGATCTATCCAAAGTATTAGCGGAGTCTACTAACACGAAGCTAAGGTATCATGCGAGGGTCCAACTCTTTAAGCCAAGTTTTATTTTCATGTTCTAACACAAGCAATACAAGATGGGATTATTCCCTTAGCTAGGTGCATTATATTGATTATTACCATGCAAGGGATTATCGCCTAGCGATCTAGTATGTATCAACCATATTTTATGTGTGCAGGCTAAGCAAAGACAAGTTTATCGTAGCTACCCACCTTAGAGATGATTCGCTTCGGTCAAACGATACTCCGAGTGCGCCTTTGAAAGTTTAAGTCTGAACTCCTGAATAGTCAAGTCTGAAATCCTTTGCCTCAAGAGAGTCTTCTCACTGAGCAAAGCAGGTCGGGTCGTCACACTAGCGTCGTTTGAATCAGCTTTCCACTTGAACGAAATTGGTCGTTATATTATACACTACTCAGAACAAGTCTCGTCCTTGAGACTTTCTTAGCGCAAACTGATCTATCGACCACTATCGAATCTATCTCAAATACATCAATATGTATCACTAGATCTGTTTGAACATAACTTCCTACTTGTTCCTCATTCCGTGTCGCATGTATGCTGGGTCTGTTTCAATGAATGACTATATCATTCAGTTCAAGCTCCTTACTCGGTCTCTAGTGCGCCTTAGCGCAGAACATATATCGCTTAATGCGGGGCATGATCTATTGTGTACGAAGATCTTAGGCTGAGGCAACTTATCCAAATCGTTATACTCATC
This sequence comes from Iris macrosiphon, assembly GCA_036927795.1. Classification (NCBI taxonomy): domain Eukaryota; kingdom Viridiplantae; phylum Streptophyta; class Magnoliopsida; order Asparagales; family Iridaceae; genus Iris; species Iris macrosiphon. Next base: position 146,248,714 of record JAYESA010000006.1, on the reverse strand, counting down.
CATGCGAATCTAACATATTCACTTGCACTAGCATTCGACATCAGCATATCACGAGTCTGGATCGTGCACATATTCAAGGTGTCCCCCAAACATATGCATGTCAACCAACTTAGATATAGCGAAGTCTTTACACTCAAGTTCAACATATCACTAAGTCTTAGATCATGCACACGTTCAAGGCGTCCCTCAAACATATGCATTCAACCAAACTTAGCGATAGTAAAGTCGTACAAGCTACTTAGCAAAAATCTCAAGGGTTCTCGTCTTATGAATCACCATAATACCTCAAATGGAGTCAATTAAAATCTAAGTCATTTTTTATCCCACTCAAACCAAGCATTGCACAATCGTCAAGCACGATCTATATGACTTAACGACTAGCGTACAAGTCCTACCGCCCATTTCGTTCATGTCAAACACAGCGTACACTTATTGACCCAAGCTTAACTCTAAGTCTTGTTGCCTCAGTTCTATGGGTTGCTTAAGCAATACTCTAAAGTCGGCCACATAAGTTTTTTCACTCGGCACAGGGTCATCTGCCTAATTACTAGGTTAGCTCATAAGGTCATAGGTACAGTCCATGCTCACGACTCATCATGCAGATTCATAGAACGATACTGCCCCAATTCCTAAGGTTAAACCATTATCCATTCATATGAGATATTCTATCCAAGCTCGTTCACTCATATTTCTAAACATCGAGTACAGATCATCCTACTCACATTAACACATTCGTTTATACAGGGTCCGAGTCCGTTCAGTCAAATCCATGATATATCCATGTCGCATATCAAGACTAGAGATTCATATAATCTATCTCCTCAAACATGTTTGATAGAACCCACATATCCATTATAAGTCTAGACCACCAAGCCATGATTCAATTCTAAATCTTCGATCTCAATCATAACTCTAAGTCATCCAACATAATTCACGTATCTATTCACGAAACCATCAAGCGTATCTTACTCCATGTTCTAGACTAACTCATCTACGAAACATTTCTGATTCACTTGTATTTTTAAACTCGTCTTATCGTGTCGAACCATAACTCAAGACCATCCTTCAATTGTCATGCTCCGGTCTCCCGCAAGTTCGATCATCCCTACTGGACGTGAGATCACCATTCCAATGTCCCACTGGATAATCGTCCTAATCCGGACGTAACGCATGTACTAGCATGGAGTTATGCTCGCACAAGATAAGAACGTCGAACGTTATGACTATCATCGAAATGATTGAGATACCTTATCATTACACTTTTATTTATCCAAGTTATATATATATATATATATATATATATATATATATATATATATATATATATATATATATATATATATATATTTATTTATTTATTTATTTATTTATTTATATATATATAAATTCACCAAGTTATGTTCAACCATGTCATGAGCATAATTCGTCTAGCAAAATCATCAAACTTCAGTGTTACCGTTCGATCATTCCGTAGTCTACTTCTAACATTCCTCAAACAACTAATTCTAAATCCTTAAGCCAAAGTCTATCCACCTTTGATATATTCTATTTCATCAAGTTCGTCTGAATAATCATCGAACATGTTCCGTGAGTTCGATCATACCCGCTGGATGTAAAATCACTACGCCAGCGCTTCCGAGGGATAATCGTTCTCATCTGGACCTGATGTCGAGTATTTTCTTTTGAACTAGAATCAAGATATTTTGTCCAATTCAAGATCAAATCTGTTATTGCTTACCTCTTTCATCGAACCATAATATTTTTTTTACTTGTATCAATCCGTGCTATCTTACAACTATCGATACCATATCGAATCTATTAATTCAAAACCACAATATCCATTCTCAGGATAACTTCTATCGAGTGATATTCTACTCAAGTTTTAATCTGTTTGATTCAATTTAAAATTGCACGCACGATCTACCAAGTTTCTTCAACCAGGATATTAATTCCATTACCTTGAGTCCCTATTCGATATAAGCCTTATCACTTGTTCAATAAATTCTCAATCGTTCAAACCAACTATCGCACGAGACCTTCGAATTCGCTCAAACATTTCCAAAATGATCCATACACCACTCAAAAATTAAGTCATCCAATTAAATTATCAATCGTGTTCGCATCGCTCACTCGCATATCCAATTCATTCTTTAGAACTCTAACGCGATCTCTATGCGTCGTCTCGATAAATCTTTAGTCTCGTATATAGCCCTGTTGATAGTCATCTAAGTAAATCATATTTGATTTGTATTTGCCGACACAAAATACCGTCCGAGCTATTTTTCAAAATCCAAGCACGATCCTCTATATTCGCCTTAGCAAAAATCTGATAATATTTTTATCGGTTGCCATTCTAAGTCTGACTTATCCTTATCTGAATGATATCCCAATCTCGCACGTAAACTAGCTCGCACCAAAAGGATCTTGGAGCGGAATACTCAATACAACTTAGCCGAAAGGCTGTGTGCACAGCTAACTGTCCGAACGATATTCTATCTCGCACACTAACCCGCTTGATAATCATATATAGGTATTCGGGTTCGCATATAACTTGCCAATTTTAGTACGAGTCTATTCTGACAAAGTCTAACACATGTCAGAATAATATTTTCGTATAACTATCCAGTTCAAGCAATCATATTAATCACATACAATTTCAAAAATATTTAGACTCATTGTATGGAATATACCAACGGGTTAACGAGAGAGAGCGTATGCACATAACCTAGAAACGAGCTTTTAAAACTGAGATTTGATACGAAGTCAAAAGACGTAAAGTCGTGCTCTGATACCAATATGTCATGCCCCGATCTCCCGCAGGATCGGCCATCCCCACTAGGCGCGAATTACCGTGCCAGCACTCCTATGGGATGATCGTGCCCATCAGGACGTGATGCCGCACGAGCACAAGCTGCATCTGGACAAGGCCATAAATCCGAACAGGCAGAGAAATAGCTAAGCCACAGAGTCACACAGATAGTCCGAATACAGTGGAATAAGAAACGAACAGGCGATTGGTAACAAGTTCATAGAGTCATCATAACGGAGGTATTGAATAACACAAGTATAAAAGTAAAATAAGCACTTCATTGATTTTGAATCAGTGTTACAAGCGGCACTAGGCCAAGATTATAAGTCGCTCTAGTCCTCTCTCGAAATAATAAAGGCATGCCAAGTGTCTTACAACATAAAATGATACATAGGCGATGTTCAAACATTATGTCTTATATATGTGCTTTAGCTCCAGATGCAGTACAAGGCTCCAAAGTGAACTCCATGCCTTAGCGCGCACGAGGGATTTTTGCACCGAACGAGGTTCTTTCGCTCCCTACAAGCAATCTGGTGGGTTATTAGTACATGAATGCACTGGTGGGGAGGCTTCTCGCCCGCTCGACAAATTTGAACACATTATATAGGTTTCGTGCACCATCTATTAAGTTGTCTTTCTAGTCTTACCTTAGGTTCAGTTTTATGGCATAAAGAAAAGCCTAACTCATGTGGCAGTATGCCGTATGATATAAGAGTAACACGGTGAGACTTACCAACTTACCATTCGTCCTTCCCTGTCCAATGATAAAACTAAGTTAAACTAAGTATGAATATATATATAAAATAAAATCCAAGGAATCGTATAAGGAAACACAAGTGTCATGAACGTATTTCTGACTCAGGTGCACGAGTTAGTCATATTTTCCATATTTTGATACTCAGGTGGTTCAGACATGTTATACACAGATTCAGGTTGATTCAAATTTATTAGGCGCAATGCAATGACTAGCATGCAGATTACCGCAGTCGAGCCAACTTAGTCTAAATGAAAGGTCACTGGCTCTACAAGCCATTTTGGACGATAGTCGGGTAGACAGCGACAGTTGTAGTCGCAGGTAGCGAACCCGCTACAAGCCCTCCCGCCATACCTTTGCTAGGCTATTAGCGTAACTATCCATAATGTTCCATCCGGATCGGATCGGCCCAGTACGACCAGCGTACCGTCCGCAGGAACCCTACCCTTGTTCATAAGTTGTCTATGACCATGCGAGTCTCTTATCTTATCTTGTTCTCTTATCTTATCTCTTGATCTGCATGAGCGGTGATGGTTGTAGACACAGGAACGAACCCGCTATAATCTATCATGAATAAACGGCGATGGTTATAGACGCGGGAACGAACCCGCTATAAGCCACCCCGAACCATGATTCTTGTTCTTCTTTACTTATTAGTGAAATCCAGTTTATTTACTTGATAATTTTATTACTTTCTTATCACTTCTTCTAATCTTTCATTTTGTAATTCCCGGTACGGGAAACCGCCTTGGCGTCCTTATTGTCCCGAAGCCTTTCCATATTTCCGTTACTTGGCTTGGAAACGACTATTTTGATACTCTTCCTGCCTAAACTAGATGAAGCAAGTTATATATGATGTTACTTGATCATGGCATTAAACTATGTGACAAACATTGAAACGAGATGAGCGAGTACTAGTTAGCACACGAAATAATAGAAATATAAGCTTTTATGCTAGCACGAGTCTAAGGGTAGTGCGAGGAGTGAAACCGTACAGGAACATTATTGGGCGGCATAATCTAAGAGACGAGCAGTATAAACATATGAATCAGTGTACTACAAAGAGTATATAATGATCTACCCGAAGCATTAGCAGAGTCTACTAGCATGAAGCTTAGGTAGCATGTGAGGGTCCAACTCTATAAGCCAAGTTTTATTTACATGTTCTAACACAAGCAATACAAGATGGGATTATTCCCTTAGCTAAGTGCATTGTATTCATTATTAGCATGTAAGGGATTATCGCCTAGCGATCTAGCATGTGCCATCCATATTTTATGTTTGCAGGCTAAGCAAAGACAAGTTTATCGTAGCCACCCACCTTAGCGATGATTCGTCTTGGTCTAGCGATACTCCGAGAGCGCCTTTGAAAGTCTAAGGCTGGACTCCTAAAGGGCCAAGCCTGAAATTCTTTGCCTCAAGCGAGTCTTCTCACTGAGAAAAGCGGGTTGGGTCATCGCACTAGCGTCGTTTGAACCGGCTTTTTGCTTGAACGTAACTGGTCATTACACATTCTACGCCCAGAATTCACATGCGAGCACAAAAGAAGTCAACAGAAAAGACTCCTCTCCCGCGTATTAAAATTACGCACACAATGGATGGAAAGTTGTGCGTATCCTGTTCTAAAGTTGCTGATAGTGCGCCTAATGTGCCAGACTTGCGCACAAATTTATGCGCACAGAGGCAAAATATACCTGCTTCTTCTTCTATTTCTTTTTCCACTGTTGATTTACGCCATGTACTTAAGCAGAAGCATAAAAAAAGAAAAAATTATGTATCTGCAATGGTGCTTCCAAATGAGCACCATTGTCATTGTCATTATCATTGTCATAAAATTGTAATCAATTGTTGTTGTACAAAAGCAATTGAATCATCTGCTAAACGATCTGTGTTTAATCTATTGAATTATACTTTGCTTACTAGACATCAATCTAGGAGACAAAGTAAAGAACAATATGATGAGGATGAGCTACTTATGGCTCCAGTTTATATGGCTTCAAGACTTCCCCACAGTGGAAGACGTCCAAGACTAAGTTCGGCAACAACGGATAGCCAAAGGATATTCGACCAACTTGTCGAGTCCTTTGAAGGAATTTTTTGGAACACTCATTCTCGAAGACGGGAACCCTGAACAGTCACTCCTCAGAATCTGAAGCATACCTTCCTGGGGGTAGCATCCCTCCTGGATCTGAGATAGACAATGTAGACTCTAGCTACACTATCCAATCCACTACCCCTTCTGTCCATCACAGAGAGGTCAGTGTACATGCCATCGGTGATGAGAATAAGGCCTCTCCATAAGGAAGCATCGAATAATGCCTCAACTCACTTGAGGTCGCATTCAAAGACATGCATGCCATAATGCAGAATATGCATCAAATGATGGTAGCTCAGCACACTACAACGACAGTTCTAGTGCATGTTGCCACATCCATACCAGTACAGCCACCTCTGGGTATACATACACATTTGGGTAAGGAAAGCCCAGATGCTGGTCTCAACTACGAGTCAGCGGTACCGATTCCTAACCCTTTCAATGATAAGGGAAGACCTACATCGGTGGTACTGCAAGCTTAACCAACATTTTTCAGTCGGCTGCACTGCCTCAGACTGATGACACACAAGAAGCTATTTGGGAGTTGCGTGCTCGGTTTGATGCCATGAACAACCGAGACAAGCTTCATAAACTTGGAATAAGGCAACCTTATTCCCCTGAGTGGAATAATATTATCTTTCCGCCTAAGTACAAATTGCAGTCCTTTATTCCATTCGATGGGAAGACATCACCCCGTCAATATATGAACTATTTTGAATCTATGACGGGACATTTGCCACGGGATGATGTCACACCCCAGTCCAAAAGTATGTAGGGCCAGGTATACGTACACATGCCAGTTGTACGAACAAATATAGGAACCCAATTTAATTGACCTAACCAGTCGTAGTACGCTGTAGAATATAACTAAGTCACAATATTATAGGCAGGTAATAATCTAGTCTCATCCACAAATATCACCAAATAGAAAACTAAATGAATAGATAAAGTCTCAGAATCCACTACAAAATAAAGTCTAGTGGAGAACAATCAACAAAATATAAGTATGAAAGAATACTGAAAGAAAATACAACTAGACAATAATAAAATAGTCCAGGTGCTAGCTAACTAGATAAGGACATCCAAGACACTAAGCAACTATCATCCTGTCACTACCCTATTTCCAGAGCAGGGTATTTTTTTATTTTAATTTGGTTAATTGTGTATTTATCATAAATAATTGTATTAATATTTAATTGTTGGTTGTATTATTTTTTTATTAGTTATTTTAGTATTTTGGCTAGCCTGGACCCATGTCAGACCCTAGTGGACCCTTGTCAGACCCAACCAACACCCTTATCAGACTTATTTATTGGTTTAGAATAGTTATTTATATTTTAGTTAGTTAGTTGGAGTGATTAGGGATTAATTAGAGTGCATTTAGAAATCCCAAACCCAAACCCCAATTAGGATGACTTGATTTGGAGGGCATTTTGGTCATTTCACCAAACCCTAACCCTTAACCCCTAGCCGAATATGACCAGCACCCCTATTCATTTCTTTCATTCCACTTCTTCTTCTTCTTCTCCACTCTCCTCTACATTTTTTTCTTCTTCCTTCTTCCAATTTTCACAATTCCAAGTAAGTTTTCTCCATTCCTTCTCTTTCTTCATCTATTTTCTCTCATGAATGCAAACCCTAACCCTTAACCCCAGGCCGATCAAAACTAGCACCCCTCCTATTCATTTCTTTCCTTCTTTTTCTTCTTCTTCTTCTTCTTCTCCACTCTCCACTCCTTTCTTCTTCTTTCTTCTTCTAATTTCTCATTTCAAGTAAGTATTTCTCCTTTCCTTCTCTTCCTTCTCCCATTAATATAAATCCTAACCCTTTGCTTTTTTCTAACCTAGGTGTGTAGAGCTTAGATTTGGTGTTGGAGCTTGGGTTGGAAGCTTGGAAGCTTGGTGTGGTAAATTTGGGGCTTTTGGAGACTTTGGCCTTGGGATTCCAACTCCCAAGAGATAAACCCTAATTTTTCTCCTTGTGATTACTCTAATATAGTATAATTAGTAGTTTAGAACCTTCCTAGACCTTAGGGCTATCCGTGGGAGAAAGTTGGAGCTTGTTTGGATGTGTTTGGAGACTTTGACATTAGATTTTGTGTCAATTTTGGATAAAATCCGAGATTGGTCCAATTTTTTGTGTTTCCCTAGGTTAGACGGACCTAGGTAGACGTACTTGGGTGTCTTAAGAATAAGTACGTATCCCCGTTCGGACACGTGAGATCGTGTTGCGGAGATTTGAGCGTTTCGGACGATTTGAGGGGTTTTCATCGTCGTAGGTTCCACTTGCATGCGCATTTTTATCTCGGACCTAGAATTGGAGAGTTAGTATTTTTTTAGGTTCTAGACATCGATTAAAACTCGTGGATAAATTTTGGATCAATTTCGAGTAGATTTGGTGTGCGTTTCACGAGGTATCGCGAACCGCACCCCACGTGTTCGTCGAAATGACCGAATGGCCATTTCGACTTGGTTTCTAGGTTTTGGGCTTGTACGCGGGTTGGTTTATCCTCGGGGAGTATGTATTATAGGTTACAAGTTTATATATATATATATATATGTATTTTTGTGTGTGGGGGTGAGTGTGGTTGAGTATGTGTGTTGGTGTTTGTGTATGTGTAGGTGTGTGTGTAGTTGTGTGTGTGTGTTAGTTTGTGTGAGTGTGTTTGAGAGTGTTTGAGAGTGTGTGTGTGTGTGTGTGTTTGTGTGTTTGAGAGTGTTTGTGAGTGTGTGTGTGTTTGTGTGAGTTTGTGTATAGGTGTTAGTGTGTGTTGGTGTTTGTGTATGTGTAGGTGTGTGTGTTTGTGTTTGTGTTTGTGTGTGAGTGTGTGGTTATATATATATATATATATATATATATAGGTATATTTATATATGTATGAGTGTGTGTGTGTGTGTGTTTGTGTGTGTGTGTGTGTGTATATATATATATATATATATATATATATATATATATATATATATATATATATATATATATATATATATATATATATATATATATATATATGTAAGTGTGTGTTTATATATATGTATGAGAGTGTGTGTATATATATACATATGTGTTATATATATATATATATATATATATATATATATATATATATATATATATGTGTGTGTGTGTGTGTGTGTGTGTGTGTGTGTGTGTGTGTGTGTACCTATATATATGTGTGTATAAGTGTGTATATATATATATGGTTATGTGTGTGTATATATATATATATATATATATATATATATATATATATATATATATATATATATATATATGTTTGTGTAAATCTATATGTATCTAAGTGTGTGTGTGTGCTTATGTGTCGTGGTGTGCGTGCCAGTGTGCTAGAGAGGGAGGCAGAGAAGAGAGAGCAGCCAGCAGGCGAGCCGCAGCAGCAGTGCAGCGAAGCTGCAGGCAGCGAGCGCTGCAGCGCAGCAGTTTGCGCAAAGCAGCAGCAGCAAATGGCCACTGCAACAGCAGCTAGCAGCAATATTTGCTGCAGAATGCAGCAGCAATAGCAGCAGGTTGCAACTGCAGCAACAGCAGCATGCTGCAGTAGTAGCGCAGCAGCAGCAGCATGGCGTGGCAGCAGCGGCATGGCGAGGCACTAGCAGCAGCAACAGCTTGTAGCATCAGTAGTAGCAGCGGTAGGAGTTTGCAGCAGAGTTTAGAGAGAGTGAGAGCTATATATATATACGTATATAGATCTATATGTATATAGATGTGTGTGTATATATATATATATATATATATATGAGTATAGATGTATGTGTATGTGTGATATATATATATATATATATTATGTATAGTAGTATATATAAGTATATATATATAGATAGTTAGTTAGTTAGCTAATGTTAGTGAGGGGTAAGGCTTGAGTATCTCAATACCTTGAGATACTCAAGGTATTGAGAGTCGGGGCAAGGTATTGAGTTTTAGCCTAGGAATGAGGTTAGATATGCTTATATATATATATATATATATATATATATATATATATATATATATATATATATATATATATATATATATATATACGTGCTAGTATATATAATAGAGGGTATAGTTGAGGCGTATCGCGTAGGTTGAGATATCGGATACCGAGGGTATCCCGGTATCTCAAGGAGGCGAGTTTGAGGGTTTATTAGCTTAATGATCTAGTTTTGACCTAAAATTTTAGGGGCACCCTAGTTTGACCTAGAGTTGACCGTAGTTGACCCGGTTGACCGCCAAAGTCAACATTTGACGTAGTTTTGACCCAGAGTTGACCTTTTGGATCTATAGTTGACTTTTTGATCCAGATTACACCGGTTTGATCCGATTGACCTATAACAACCCTAGGAGCTTATTTTTAGCTATTTTATATCTGTTTAACTCTTTAGAACCCCGTTTAACCTTGCTTTTCGTAATAGGTCCTTGCGACGCCAGTTCGGATCGCCAGTTGCTCAGGACGACAAGCGAGTATATTCTCTAATAGTTTTTATTATCTGATAATTATTATGATTCAGCTTCTAGTATAGTATTCTCTGATTTTTCTGGCACGACACGGACTAGTATTTCTGGATTCATTTTCTTGCGACACGTATATTTCATATTTTTGGCCTCTATTCTGGAATCACCTACTGGCATCACATCGTAACTCACTACAGGCATCACTCATGTTTCTGGCTGGCATCATACTTGATTTACGTGTCGGATCTTGGATTCACTTGTACTAGTCGGGGCGGAGAAATACTCGAGTAGACATATAAATATTCCCAACTGGAATCACTGGAATCACCCCCTCGTATCTAATCTGGAATGATAGCAGCCGCACACCCAGTGTGCAGTGAGCCGTACTTACCCCTAGCCGTTTACATATCGAAACAGGTATTTTAAAGACACGAGTTCATTCTTTCTAGTCTGGACTCTCTTGTATTTCTTGCTGGTCTCACTTATACTTTCTGGACTTGACTCATTACATTTATTCTTGCTGGACTCACTACACGTTCTTGTGCACGCACTTGTCTTAGTTTAGATTTCTTATATCTTGCAGTCATATCTATCTTGCTTCTGATATTCATGCATCTTTACCTTTATGCACCAGTGATACATATATATTTCTTGTTCATACTTTATTTCCTTTATCTTGCTACTTGCTACAACTGTTTTATAGTTTTTATCATTTAACTGGAACTGTTGTTAGAGGTGTACTTGCTCCAATCCTGACTAAATATATTTTTCAGAGGATCCGGATGATTGGTGTCCGACGTTTTATGGACCTCGGCCTGTCGATGGTGCAGACAGGGACCCCCTAGTTCAGGAGTAATTTTTTGGGTTGGTAGCCGGGATCACTAGGACCTCAGTTATTATTTTTATTAGCTTTTGTCCCCGGTTTTGGATTGAGACCTTGTATTATATATGATTCAGGATATTGTTGTATTATTATTATTATTGATGTTGTTGTTATTTTAGTAGCAGTTGTTAGACTTCTGTGTTATCTTATCGTGCTTAGATTCATGATTGAGTATTGTGTTATCATTATGATATTGCTCCTCCGTTTGAAGTTGAGATCTTGACAGGTATATATATTAATTGTGTGAGATTATTCGCTAGATAGTAGACCTAGACAGCATTCTACCATCGATGCTGCGGCGTAGGCTGGACATACCCACGACTCATGCCCGATTTTTCGGGTGAGGGTCGTGACACGATTTTGGTGGCGGCCCATGCAGGTCTCGATTCGCAATTAGTGCGATATCGTGGCAGTACAACGATTTAGTTGTACTGCTGCAAGCCTGCTCTAGGATATAGGATCTAGAATGAGAGTGTACTCAATCACGACTAGGAACAATTCCAATCTAATTATTCTGAAATTGCTTCTTTTGAAATATTCTGTCCTTCTTTGTTGATATCGTATCTTGTGCCGTATTGACTTCTTTTGAACTGTGTTCCGGATGCCTCCGAAGACACGATCCCATCGTACCGTTCCAGCAGCTACCACCGAGAGGTCTGCCACCTCTCATCCAGCTTGTATTCAGGCAGCTGCTACCGCTCCATTCACCACTCCTGCGGTTGAGGGAGCATCTGCTTTTCTCAGGAATCCACCTCCACTACCTCCTGCACCAGTAGACGCCGCACAGTTATTTATGTTCTTCAGGGAGATGATGGATGCGCAGCACCGTCAGGTGGATGTGATGAGGGTGGGCATTGAGAATGCCCACCAGGTGGCCATGACGGCAGTGGACAGAGTGGCTCGGATCCAGCCACAAGCAGATCAGACTCAACATCCGAGGCTGGACAGTATCATTGACTTCCAGAGGATGCGGCCCAAGGAGTTCCGGGGTACAGAAGGGATCATGTATGCGAATGACTGGATAGAGCATATTGAGGGGATTTTTCGGCTGTCACAGATTCCAGGCAGCATGCAGATAGAGCCAGCGGGCAGTCAGATCTTCGACCTTGCTTTGACGTGGTATTGTACTGATACGAGGATCACGGCACCAGGGCTTACTTGGGAGGCTTTCAAGAGGCTTTTTAAGGAAAAGTTTTTCCCAGATGTGGCGTTCAGTGCTTTTGAGAGCCAGTTCGAGGCACTCGTCCAAGGGAGCATGCTAGTGGACGAGTACGCAGCGGAGTTCTGCCGTCTGGGCAGATTCGTGGAGGGCTTGAGTGAGGCAGCAAAGGCGAGAAAGTTTCGCAAGGGCTTGGTCATGGCGGTCAAGTCTTTGACTAGGAGTGACCGCGAGGCAACTTTCGAGCATATCGTAGGGGATGCTCAGAGGGCAGAGGATGACTTGGAGCTCAAATCCAAGAGAGGCAGGGATGACTTAGGTAGTGCGAGTGGTAGTGCGGGACCGGCTAAGCGTCCCTATATGCAGAAGACAGCGCAGCAGGGTCAGGATCAGAGAGTGCCCACTTGTGCCTACTGCAGGAAGGCATGACACACTTGGGATGTTTGTAGGAGGAGGTTGAAAGTGTATTTGTTCTGTGGATCCGCTGCTCACCAGATGCGAGATTGCCCCACTGCACCTCCATTTGGTGGAGCACAGGATCAGAGAGTTGGAGCTAGGCTATATGTGGCACAACATCATGCCCCGCACCAGCAGAGGGAGATAACCCAGCAGGGCAGGGCTTTTGCATTGACGATCGAGGAGGCCGATGCTACGGGTGTCGGGTTAGCAGGTTTGTCTCTTTGTTCTTCTTCATGTCCTTTCCATTCCTTGTGGTGTGCTTCATTAGTACCTGTTAGACTTTTCTTTTGTGCTGTGGTAGATAGTGTAGTGACCCTGATTGAGACTGTGATAACACAACCAGTAGGACCATGATCTTGCATGTTGTTTAGGTAGAATTTCTTTACTGTGATTGTTGGGGGTTTGACCTAGAAGAAGTGCGATCGACTTTAAATTTCGAGGACGAAATTTTCTAAGGAGGATAGGCTTGTCACTACCCCATTTCCAAAGTAGGATATTTTTTTATTTTAATTTGGTTAATTGTGTATTTATCATAAATAATTGTATTAATATTTAATTGTTGGTTGTATTATTTTTTTATTAGTTATTTTAGTATTTTGGCTAGCTTGGACCCATGTCAGACCCTAGTGGACCTTGTCAGACCCAACCAACACCCTTGTCAGACTTATTTATTGGCTTAGAATAGTTATTTATATTTTAGTTAGTTAGTTAGTTTGAGTGATTAGGGATTAATTAGAGTACATTTGGAAACCCCAAACCCAAACCCTAATTAGGATGACTTGATTTGGAGGGCATTTTGGTCATTTTATCAAACCCTAACCCTTAACCCCTGGCCGAATATGACCAACACCCCCATTCATTTCTTTCATTCCACTTCTTCTTCTTCTCCACTCTCCTCTCCATTTTCTTCTTCTTCCTTCTTCCAATTTTCATAATTCCAAGTAAGTTTTCTCCATTCCTTCTCTTTCTTCATCTATTTCCTCTCATGAATGCAAACCCTAACCCTTAACCCCTGGCCGATCAAAACCAGCACCCCCTCCCATTCATTTCTTTCCTTCTTCTTCTTCTTCTTCTTCTTCTCCACTCTCAACTCCTTTCTTATTCTTTCTTCTTCCAATTTCTTATTTCAAGTAAGTATTTCTCATTTCCTTCTCTCCCTTCTTCCATTTCTGTAAACTCCCTCACCCAAAATAGGTATTTGTGTATATTTTATATTATTATATTTATTATAGATATTGAATTTATTTAGAGTATTATCTTAGTTAATTAGAAAATAATTTTTTTAGTATATTTACTTATATAAATATTTATTTAGAATTATTTTTAGGCTATTTTAGATTATTGGGATTTTTCCATAATTTTTAGTTAATTAAAAACTAGTAACACTAATTTTTGAGGACTTTAAAGAATTTATTTTATGTCAAACTTAATTAAAAATATTCCAAAATTTTATTTTAGGTTCTAAATAATAAAATATATTTTTTAGAATTTTTGGAAATTTTTTGATTATTTTTAGCATTTATTTCGAGTTAATTATGAAAAACTGAATTAAAAACTAATTTCTGAAAAAGAAAACCCAAAAAGTAATTAATTCTGCCCAGTCAGCAAACAGGGGGCCCACCTGTCAGCCTCCAGCAGTGAACAGTGCCGGGCCCGCCTGTCAGTGACCGCTGAGTGGGTGCGAGCCGAGCCGAGCCGAGACCGAGTTCGACTCGGACTCAGCTGAGCCGAGCCGCTTCGAACTGCGACCGTTCGATCTGGGCGGGGCTGCACGGATGGCTGCCATGTGGCACGCTGTGAGCCGCGGCTGCACTTTCTCTCTCCTATATATATATATATATATATATATATATATATATATATATAATAGTTTAGATATTAATTTCTAGGGTTTTTCTTCAGCCGATTTTTGGAGAATTATCATTTAGGGTTCCTTCATCTTCCAGAAGCCATTGCGCATAGCTCTGGACCCCAAACGAGGCCTAGTTTTTTTAGAACGATAATGAGGTTAGATTTCTGATTATATAAATTATTTTTCTAAATTATTAGTATTAAATTCTGGAAAATTCGTAGAGCACAGCATGTCCGAAAATAGACGTATTTCGATGTTTTTGCAATTTCGGGAGAACCCGGAATCAGAATCACAAACCGTTTAAAGTTTCGGAAAGCTAATATCGAGATCATCGACATATATTTTTCCCAGAATTTAATTCGAAGTATTTACATACTGTTAATTCTGTAGAACTTCTAGGTTAGAATTTAACCATCAGTGCACAATACAAAATTTGTATGTGCCATAATTCCCAAACGAATTTGAATTTGGATGAGCCGTAAATTCTAGCATGTTTTTGACGCTGAAATCTACAGGAAATCATGTATGAAAATTGAGTTTGTGTCGGTTGACTATTCGGTCAACAGATCGCCTCGATTTGTGTGCCATGAGTCTCGAGTTGATAAAATTCAGTTTCTTTGGACAAAATTTAGAAATTAACATAAAAATCAGAATAATAAGATTAAAATAGGATTTTAGAGTAATTATTCCAGAATTAAATAAATTAAAATAAATTATCTTTTGACGTGATAAATTTGTAATACATAGGCTATTTGGATTGTGACTTGGACTCTGATTCATACCAGCAGCAGGACCCCAGGCAAGATACCTTGCCAAATTGTTTATAGTACTTTGCATGCTATTTATATTTCTTTTTATTTATTTCATTTCTATATAGTTCTTGCATGTGTAGTTTTTCTCCAGTCATTACTATGTATTAGATATGTTGACACACACATGGCACCTAGTATCATGGGAGGACAATCATTAGGCGTATGGGCTTTTAACTACTCTGGTAAACTGTAGTATATAGTTCGCACTACGGGCGTGTGTCGCGCTGGTCGCTATCCCAGAGGTATGTCGATTTCTGTAGAGTCGCGCTGGTCGCTACCCCAGAGGTATGTCGATTTCTGATGTTCTAGACGGGTGTGTGAGTTGTAAGGCTTAGATCGAGTAGACTACCCTTGCCCATACGTCGAAAAGTTGTCCTTATTTGCATTCATATAGATTGTCTTGTACAGCGTACTTATTTATTTTCAAATTATATGCATGTTTACTATATTCAAGTTGGCTCGTATTTTCTGTATCTTGTTACGTCCCTCTGAGGACCTAGTCCGCTGCCAGGTGTATCTGTTCTTGAGTATTTGCAGGAGCGCATATTTGGATGGCTGTATATGCTTAGTGGATGTCTTCTCTTCGAGCCGTGATCTATAGCTGGTATACTTATATTGGGTTTGATTGTGTTGTACTTATATTGTATTTACCTTTCCTATTCGAGTTGGTAGTGGATTTGTTTCCATCCAACTATCATCCTAGATACTTCTTATTGAGATCTAGTTTCATCGATACTGTTTATTTATTTCTATATGATTTTGGTGGATGAGATTTAGATTTTACCCTGTGACTTGTATTACAGTTATACCACTTGTGGATTTGATATTCATATTACAGCGTACGTGTGGATTTGGTTTCCATATATTGGAGTAGCCATATCCATGCGGCTGGCATGCTTACGTGTCCTAGTCCTACGTATTTTTGGGACTGGGGCGTGACAATTTCTCCCATTAATGTAAATCCTAACACTTTGCTTTTCCCTAACCTAGGTGTGTAGAGCTTAGATTTGGTGTTGGAGCTTGGGTTGGAAGCTATGTGTGGTAAATTTGGGGCTTTTTGGAGACTTTGGCCTTGGGATTCCAACTCCCAAGAGGTAAACCCTATTTTTTTTCCTTTGTGATTACTCTAATATAGTGTAATTAGTAGTTTAGAACCTTCCTAGACCTTAGGGCTACCCGTGGGAAGAAGTTGGAGCTTGTTTGGATGTGTTTGGAGACTTTGACATTAGGTTTTGTGTCAATTTTGGATAAAATCCGAGATTGGCCAATTTTTGGTGTTACCTTAGGTTAGACGGACCTAGGTAGACGTGCTTGGATGTCTTAAGGATAAGTACATGTCTCCGTTCGGACACGTGAGATCGTGTCACGGAGATTTGAGCGTTTCGGACGATTTGGGGGTTTTTCGTCGTCGTAGGTTCCACTTGCGTGCACGTTTTTGCCACAGACCTAAAATCAGAGAGTTAGCATTTTTTTCTAGGTTTTAGACATCGATTAGAACTCGTGGATAAATTTTGGGTCAATTCCGAGTAGATTTGGTATGCGTTTTACGAGGTATCGCGAACCGTACCCCACGTGTTCGTCGAAATAACCGAATGGCCATTTTGACTTAGTTTCTAGGTTTTGGGCTTGTGCGTGGGTTGGTTTAGCCTCGGGGAGTGTGTATTATAGTTTATGAGTTTATATATATATATATATATATATATATATATATATATATATGTGTGTGTGTGTGTGTGTGTATTTTTGTGTGTGAGGGTGAGTGTGGTTGAGTGTGTGTGTTGGTGTTTGTATATGTGTAGGTGTGTATAGTTGTGTGTGTGTTAGTTTGTGTGAGTGTGTGTTTGAGAGTGTTTGTGAGTGTGTGTATGAGTGTGTTTGAGAGTGTTTGTGAGTGTGTGTGTGTGTGTTTGTGTGAGTGTGTGTATAGGTGTTAGTGTGTGTGTGTTGGTGTTAGTGTTAGTGTATGTGTAGGTGTGTGTGTTTGTGTGTGTGTGCGTGAGTGTGCGGTTATATATATATATATATATATATATATATATATATATATATATATATATATATTATATATATATATATATATATAGGTATATTTATATATGTATGAGTGTGTATATTATATATATATATATATATATATATATATATATATATATGTGAGTGTGTGTTTATATATATGTATGAGAGTGTGTGTATATATATACATATGTGTTATATATATATATATATATATATATATATATATATATACACACACTAACATATATATATATATATATATATATATATATATATATATATATATATATATATATATATATATATATATATATATATATATATATATGAGTGTGTATTGTATATATATATATATATATATATATATATATATATATATATATATGTTAGTGTGTGTATATATATATATATATATATATATATATATATATATATATATATATGTGTGTGTGTGTGTGTGTGTGTGTGTGTTGTACCTATATATATATATATATATATATGTGTATAAGTGTGTATATATATATATATGGTTGTGTGTGTGTATATATATATGTATATATGTTTGTGTATATCTATATGTATCTAAGTGTGTGTGTGCTTATGTGTCGTCGTGTGCGTGTCAGTATGCTAGAGAGGGAGGCAGAGAGGAGAGAGCAGCCAGCAGGCGGGCCGCAGCAGCAGCGCATCGAAGCGAAGCTGCAGCAGCAGCGATGCGGAGCTGCAGGCAGCGAGCGCTGCAGCACAGCAGTTTGCGCAAAGCAGCAGCAGCAAATGGCCACTGCAACAACTGCTAGCAGCAGTATTTGCTGCAGATTGCAGCAGCAATAGCAGCAGGATGCAGCTGCAGCAGCAGCATGCTGCAGTAGCAGCGCAGCAGCAACAGCATGCAGCAACAGCATTGCGAGGCACTAGCAGCAACAGCAGCAGCTTATAGCATCAGCAGTAGCAGCGGTAGGAGTTTGCAACGGAGTTTAGAGAGAGTGAGAGCTATATATATATATATATATATATATATATATATATATATATATATATATATATATATATATATATATATATATATATATATATATATACATACATATATATATACATATGTGTTAGATATATATTAGCCTAGATATATATGCATAGATAGTTAGCTAGTTAGTTAGTGTTAGAGGGAGAGTAGGTTAGGTATCTCAATACCTTGAGATACCAAGGTATTGAGGTATTAGGGGTATCGAGGTATTGAGGTATAGCCTAATACTAAGTTTTATATATATATATATTGATATTACGTATAATAGTATATATAAGTAATATAAAGTGTATATATATATATAGATAGTTAGTTAGTTAGCTAGTGTTAGTGAGGGGTAAGGCTTGAGTATCTCAATACCTTGAGATACTCAAGGTATTTAGCGTCGGGGCAAGGTATTGAGTTTTAGCCTACGAATGAGGTTAGAGATGCTTATATATATATATATATATATATATATATATATATATATATATATATATTATATATATATATATATATATATATATATATATATATATATACGTGCTAGTATATATAATAGAGGGTATAGGCGGGGCGTATCGTGTAGGTTGAGATATCGGATACCGAGGGTATCCCGGTATCTAAAGGAGGCGAGTTTGAGGGTTTATTAGCGTAATAACCTAGTTTTGACCTAAAATTTTAGGGGCACCCTAGTTTGACCTAGAGTTGACCGTAGTTGACCCGTTTGACCGCCAAAATCAATATTTGACCTAGTTTTGACCAAAGTTGACTTTTTGGATCCAGAGTTAGACTTTTTGACCCAGATTGCACCGGTTTGACCCGATTGACCTAGAACAACCCTAGAAGCTTATTTTTTTGCTATTTTATATCTGTTTAACTCTTTAGAACCTCGTTTAACCTTACTTTTTGTAATAGGTCCTTGCGACGCCAGTTCGGATCGCCAGTTGCTCAGGACGACAGGCGAGTACATTCTCTGATAGTTTTTATTATCTGATGATTATTATAATTCAGCTTCTAGTATAGTATTCTTCGATTTTTCTGGCACGACACGGACTAGTATTTCTGGATTCATTTACTTGCGACACGTATATTTCATATTTCTGGCCTCTATTCTGGAATCACCTACTGGCATCACATCGTGACTCACTACAGGCATCACTCATGTTTCTGGCTGGACTCATACTTGATTTACGTGTCGGATCTTGGATTCACTTGTACTAGTCGGGGCGGAGAAATACTCGAGTAGACATGTAAACATTCTCAACTGGAATCACTGGAATCACCCCCTCGTGTCTAATCTGGAATGATAGCAGCCGTACACCCAGTGTGCGGTGAGCCGTACTTACCCCTAGTCGTTTACATATCGAAACAGGTATTTCAAAGACACGAGTTCATTCTTTCTAGTCTGGACTCTCTTGCATTTCTTGCTGGTCTCACTTATACTTTCTGGACTTGACTCATTATATTTATTCTTGTTGGACTCACTACACGTTCTTGTGCACGCACTTGTCTTTGTTTAGATTTCTTATATCTTGCAGTCATATATATCTTGCTTCTGATATTCATGCATCTTTGCCTTTTTGCACCAGTGATACTTATATATTTCTTGGTCATACTTTATTTTCTTCACCTTGCTACTTGCTACAACTGCTTTATAGTTTTTATCATTTAACTGGAACTGCTGTTAGAGGTGTACTAGCTCTAATCCTGACTAAATATATTTTTCAGAGGATCCGGAGGATTGGTGTCCGACGTTTTATGGACCTCAGCCTGTCGATGGTGCAGACAGGGACCCCCTAGTTCAGGAGTAATTTTTTGGGTTGGTAGCCGGGATCACTAGGACCTCAGTTATTGTTTTTATTAGATTTTGGTACCGGATTTGTCCCCGATTTGGATTGAGACCTTGTATTATATATGATTCAGGATATTGTTGTATTATTATTATTATTGATGTTGTTGTTATTTTAGTAGCAGTAGTTAGACTTCTGTGTTATCTTATCGTGCTTAGATTCATGATTGAGTATTGTGTTATCATTATGATATTGCTCCTCCGTTTGGAGTTGAGATCTTGACAGGTATATATATTGATTGTGTGAGATTGTTAGCTAGATAGTAGACCTAGACAGCGTTCTACCGCCGATGCTGCTGCGTAGGCTGGACGTACCCACGACTCATGCTCGATTTTTCGGGTGCGGGTCGTGACACATCCATAACTCCCAGGGACACTCGTGTGGCTCCACCTCAAGGTCCTCGTCAGCAAAATCTCCAACTCCGTAGTCCGTCGGGTACAAGTGCTCGTTTGGATTTGAAAAATGTGCCAGGTCCTCAGAAGGACATAACAAGTACACAAGAAATCAACATGCATAAAAGTAAAGCAGTAAACAATAAATATGGCAACTAAACTATTTATGTGATATAAACTCGAGACATCTCTAGTGGCACATGAGGGGGAAGAAATAGAAGAACCAGTCATCCCACCAGGCGTTTAACAGAACTCGGGGGTATACCATTTATACTATTTATACAGTAAAAAATAGAAATCACATACCCTCACTAGTAGATTCTCTCCTTCCAATGTACTATTTAAACCATATATGCGGTGCGGGCATAATGCAACAACGTCAATAAAAATCTAGAAACTAAACTAACATCAACTACTAACACAAGACGCGAACTCACATATCAATGGCCAGTCAACACGCTAGTCCATTGCACTCTCTCTCACTCAGTGAACGTGTTGAACAAGTGTCAGGTCAGAAGATACCACGTACCTTCATAATATACCAGGTAAGTCTGCTACTTTAAGACGCGTGCGCACAACTAAACAAATAAAACTAGGCATAATATAAACTGAATAATATAATCACGCAAGGTGTACTTGCCTTCTCTGCCAAACTGCAAGCACAACAAGTCCGGTCCGGAGCTCTCCACATAAACGTCTCGAACACCTACCAATTAATTATTACACTAATTAGACTCTAATTTTTTAGTTAAATTAGGTTATTATCTAGTTATTAATTCTATATTTGTTGCACATGCAAATAGCTACACACCAGAATATTATTAGTCATTAAAATTTTTTAAAATTATTTTTAAATTATTAATTATTAAAACTATTAATTCTGAAATTATTTATAATTATATGAAAATAACCAACCCAATATCATTGCATGCAAAAAAGTCTTTATGGGCGACAACTAGTGATTCCTAGCAACTATGCTACATAATTTATGCAAACAACTACCCTATTTGCATCAAAATAATCAATAAATAATAAAATAATGCATTAAATATTATGTAATTATAATATATTAAATTTTAAAATTTATTTACATAGTCAAAATATGGCAACCTTCAAAGAACTACAACTAGTATTGATGTATTGTGTCCGTGTCTAGATTGTTCAACAACTAGGGGTAATTTTGTACATAAAAATATGATTTCACATGCATTAAAATATTTTTAATCACTATCTAACATTAACATAGTTCTACATGAGTTTTATTTCATGAAAAATAGGAAGGAGATTTGAAGTTGGAAAACTTACGTGTACGCGATTACGGCGGGGACTTTCTTCTCCACTACAGCCAAACGGAGTACCAAATGGACTCCAAACTTTGTACCACTTGAGGGGGTGCTAGGGACTTCAAATAGATTGAAAAATATGATTTTAGAGGGGTTTTTGTCTCTATTTACAGCAGCAATAAGCAACAGTAGTAGCCGACCTAATATGGGGGTGTTCGGGTGAAGGATTGGCCTTGGGGTCGACATTGGGGTACTCGTGGGGGTGCGTGAAGGTGTAGGAAAGGGAGAAGAGAAAGAGCATATGTTAAAAAGGGAGGGGGCTGTTGTTGTGGTCGTTCATAAGAGAGGAGAGGGGGCTAGGGCTAGGTAGAGGAGAGGGTTGCATGTTTATATATACTTGTTGGTTGGGCTTTTAGGTGTTGGTTGCTTGGAGTTGTGTTGGGCCCAAAAGGAACTTGTGTTTAAGGCTCCACAAGGGTTTGTTAGATTTTTAATGATCCTTGTCCTATTATATAATTAATTATTTTAATTTAAATAAAGTGCACAAAAGATATGCAAGATGCGGTTTCCTAAAATAAAAAACTGGATATTTAAACTAGGATTTGAACCATGTGATATTTATGAAGCATGTAGGGATTTAAATGAATGGGACACCCTTAATATGAACATGTTAGGTCTATTTAGGCTCATGGATGTGAAGTTGGTTAGATGAAAAGGGTTGAAGTTGTGCATTAAAATCGTACGCAACGACAAAGTGCTAAATTGTCAATATCTAGATTTTACGTCACGAAAGTTGTGCGACAAAAATGAAACATAGTGATGCAAATTTATGAGTGACATTCAATCCAAGAACCTAATTTAGCTCGTCTAAGTCTAGTATGCAAAGTTGGTCGGAAGGTAAGGGCTAGTGTTGTACTAAAATCTCAAGACCATGGCAAAAAGTGTCTATAGTTCAACAAATTATCAAATAAATATTTAAATTAAATAAATAAATAAATTTTATTTATAATTACCAAAATAATCCTATATAAAAATCAGGGTGCTCACAGATGACGCTTTGCTTACTAAGCTATTTGTTGGAGCCTTGACCAGCATAGCTTATGAGTGGTTTGCAGTCTTTAAGACAACTGCATTTAATCATTCGAGAACCTTTGATGTATTTTCTAGACAACCATGATTGCCTACTCGCGCTTTTATAGAGCGCATCAGACAAACAGCTCTGAAGATGTGTAAACCCCCAGATTTTGCAAGAATTTTAAATTGGGATTTTTCACAATTTTCTGGAATTTTCTGGGAATTTTCTGTAATTAAAATCAAGGTTTTAATTTTTAAATGATTTTTAATTGATAATAAATAATATTAAAATATTATGGAAATAATATTTTTGGGTTTAAAATGAAAAACTGGACTTAGGACAATTTTCTGGAATTTATTGGGCCCCGGACCTATTTTAAAACACCTAAATCTATTTATTAATTATTTATTTATTTATTAATTGTTTAATAATTTTATTAATTATTATTATTATTTTTTTTATTATTATTTTCCTAAACTAAAGCCAGGCCCATTCCCCCAGCCCTGCCCGGCCCACGGGCCCAGCCCGCTCACCCTACCGGGTCGGGTCGGGTCTGCCCGCCACCCGACCCGCCCGCAACCCGTCTCCCCTCTCTCCCTCTTCCCCGCAAACTCCGGCGGCGCCCGCTTCCAGCGCCGCTCCGCCCGGCCGCCCGCCCGCCTCGCTCGCCCACAACTCGCCTCTGCCTTCTCCGCCACTCCTTCGCCTCTCTCGGCCCCCAGCCACCTCCCCAGCTCCTTTAAATCTTCCCCTCCCCCGTTCTCTTCTCCGGCCACCCCCCTCGACGAGCCCCACTCCGCCGCCGCCCGCTGCGCCCTCCATCGACCACCACCGCAGCGCCGTCAGCCTCTCCCCCGACCTCCTCCTTCCTCCCCTCCTCTCCACCGTCGACCTCCGCCCCGACAGCACCCAGCAACAGCAGCAGCGGCCGCAGCAGCGCCTCCAGCCGCCCTGCGCCACCTCAGCCGCCTCGCCGTGCACCAACGACAGCAGCCCCGGTCCCCTTCGCCTTCGCCCGGCCGCAGAGCCGCCGTCCCCTCGCCGGAATCCCAAGCCCTAACCCTAACCCTAATTTTTCTTGTATCCGACACGTGTCGGACACGTGTCGGACACGATTCAACCCCGAGTTTTTCAGTCCCGTTTAGGTGCGTGTATCTTCTTGCTCGTAGCTCGGATTTCGATTCCGTAAATTGTGTTGTGAATCCTGTATGACCCTCTCGGTGCCCGGATAAACCGCTCGGGGCATCGCGTCCTGTGGTGATCGCACACCGCGATCCAAAAACAGGAAAAAACATCGACCTGATTCACCCCAGAACTGGGTACGCCCTGCCAAACGGGACGACTTGGTCGCGCACGGTCTTCACAGATACGTGCGCAGCGTTGATACGGACATGTGGGATTTCGCGGAAGTTGATTCGGGTGTGCGTGCACACCGGGATCAACGCGTATCCGCGGACACCGCCCCGTATCCGCCTTTTCTGTTTCATGCCCTAACTTCCTGTACATACGTCGGATCGAAACGAAACTTGTGCCATCGGACTCGTAGTGATACATTGGTCCTGTGACCCAAGTTTGGTTCGATTCTGAGAACGTTGACGAAATTGCGTGTCGTGGGCCCCACAGGCCCCACTCGACGGGCGATTTTGTGATCGGCTCATCGGAATCCAATTCCGGAAGTTCCGTTGGGTTCGTATCATCGTTTCTGACCTGTTGACACTAAGTTTGGTGAAATTAGAGATCTTTGACCCTGACACATTTTTTGGTACAAAGCGGGCCCACATGCGGACCCCGTTTTGACCCGAAATTACTGTTTTTGCCCTTATCTCCAAATTGGACTCAAGGACAGGCGTTTCTAGCTGATTGATATTTTCTGGATCTGATGGTAATGTTTATTTCAGCATCTGGACACAATTCTGGAAATTTTCCTGAGACACACAACTGTAATTGGATCCAAACATCAGGCAAGTACCTGCACTTCAAGTTTAATCTTTATATTGTGATAATTAATTCCTTGCTCTACTAGTATCCTTGGTTGTTACACGTAGTGTTAGAATAATGGATTTCATGTCTTGAATATTGTATTTCATGTCTTGCTTTTCGTGTCGGGTGGGAGAATACTAGGAGGCATGTAGTTTACCCTTCCCCCTGTCGTGACTGCTAGCTGTTGGTACGCGACTGTACCATCAGCCTGATACTCAATTATTCATGTCTGATAGTCGTCTATGACGGCCTGATTAGCCTTATAACCCCCTACATGCCAACTATGTATTCTAAATACACAAGTTCACGCACATAGTTTCTTGTCGTGTTGCAGTTCTTGTTGTCTTGTTACAGTTATATTTCCTGTCATATTTTATTCCTGTTTTACTCATATTCCTGGTTTATAGCAATTAATCATGTTTTACTTATAGTCCTGATTTATAGTATTATTTCTCAGTTAATTTCACTATTTATTTATGCATAATCTCAACATGATGCTTAGTCAGTTCTTTTCTACCTGTCACAAATATTTAGTTTAAATATTGTTGTGCATTGTGTACTTTGCTCCTTTCCTGACTGGATCCGTTGTTTTAGGCGATGATGAGAACTTTGCCCCCACCTTTTATGGCCTATATGAGGTAGCAGGTGATACAGTTGAGAAGCCGGTTCCCACTCAGGAGACTACCTTTGAGGAGTAGTAGCCAGTTAGCTAGTTTTCCCTTTCAGCATAATACTCGGGTTTGTCCCCGATTTATCTTCTGGATTCTGTATTAAACTATGGATTTGTATATCACATTTATTCATTTGAAATCTTAGCATTCCTATTTCCTGTGATTATTCTTGCCTGTTTATTATTGTGGATGAGATAGATATTTATTAATCCCAGAAAATGACCTAGACAGCGTACTACCGCCGACACTGCGGCGTAGGCTGGACGTGCCCACGCACTCGTGCCCGAATATCCGGGTGCGGGTCGTGACACGTTTTTGTGGTGGCCCATGCAGGTCAACGACTAAATTGTTCGTTTTCAACTCAGGGACCGAACAGGCCTGCAATAAGAATAGAAAAGTTTTAGGATCTCATCCACTTGCTTGAATCGTTCTTGACATCTATCTCGGGTTTGAATTAATTTCTTGACTTGCGTCCTGCCTTGATTCCTATGCGCCTCTTATCGTTTATTTTGGATACAGAGTAAAGGATCTATCAGCAAGCGACAAGATTCCTACAAGATCACCACGAGATGCTCTACCAGCATGACCGTGGAGAACGCGTAGACTCGTGGAGTAGCGAATGCGCGTAAGTGATTTTTTGCTACCGTTTCTAGTATTGTTTAGCTCGTGCCTATTGGTTCATGACCTCAGCCCCAACCTAGAAATTTTGAACTTGCTAATAACCTGGTATGCTTTATTTTGATAACTATAGAGATCATAGAGTCTTTTATTATTTGTGCTTATTGTAGGTTGTTTTGTGTACTTAAATAATTTGTACCTCCTTTCATCATCATCTAGCGCACTTAATTTTGCTGTACTTGATTTATGCTGCTATTTTATAGCCTAGCAAGCTTACTTTTTATCGAGCTTATTCATGACAAGTGTATTATTGGGGAGGCCCACAATGATACATTTTAGAATCAGTGTATTACGGTCTGATCAACCATAGTGCGCTTGATTCGCCATTCGAAATAATACTTTACGTGGATTGAGATATATAGTTGACTAGTATACTTGCCCTCTAGATATGTCCGAGCATATCGTATCGATTACATAACTGTATTAATACGAGCATGTGAATAGGAATTACCAATATAGGATTCAATCAACAAATCGCTTGACAATTCCCACTTGAATTCTTTAAACGCCTTGATTCCGATACTTCTGTTCTATCACCTCACCCTTGAACTCTGTATTATTGATCTTCGTCTTCCCTTACTTCGGAAAGACGAAATCTCGTGCTTGGTATAAGTTTGATACATAGAGAATACTAGATATGTCCCATAGGCCGATCACATACTTGAGGATTATTCTTTCGAAATTAAGGACATATCATATGTGATATGATTGGTGTTGAAATTTCGAGGATTGAATGACATGAGTAAACATATTAAGGAATATTTTCTTAAGGTATATAGCCTTTTGTGATGGATGGGTAAATTATAAGTTGGGTAGCAGTGCATTGTCAACTCGAGATAAATTTCTTTTGTGACCGAGTAAGAATTAGATTGAGAGAGGTTCAAGCCATTCCAATTTTAAAAATTTAGAGGAGTGACTAAGATGATTAATGAATTGATATCGAGGACCCAATAGTTATATCTTAGATATATGATTTAAATTTTGAATAATAAAAGTAAAATCGTCAATTTGAATTTAGAGGATATATGATTCAACTTGAACATTGGTGGACTACACTTAAATTATTTCTCAATTTGATGATTGGAATTAAGAATTAAAATTTGATGGTTGGACTACCTAGTTGGAATATTGAGGATGTGAATGAAATTTAAAAGGTTGAAGCATACCAATGGGAATACTATTGGACTCGAATTACTTCTAGAGGAAATCATGATAGTTAGACTCGTGAGGCAAATTATAAGCGTATGCAAATCTTGAAGATGCTATATGGACTTAATAAAAAAAAAATTGCCTGTGGATAATTAGAGAAAGTAAGAAGTGATAACCATAGGTTGTATTTTGATTGGAACAGTAGTCATCTTAACCTTGAAGTGATTGCAGTAGATATGATTAGGATTTTAATTATCGTAAGGAGATTGCGATGGACTTGCCTTATGTACATGAAGGATTATCAGGTTATGGCTTAATTTAAATTTTGAGGACGAAATTTTTATAAGTTGGGTAGATTGTAAACCCCCAGATTTTGCAAGAATTTTAAATTGGGATTTTTCACAATTTTCTGGAATTTTCTGGGAATTTTTTGTAATTAAAATCAAGGTTTTAATTTTTAAATAATTTTTAATTGATAATAAATAATATTAAAATATTATAGAAATAATATTTTTGGGTGTAAAATGAAAAACTGGACTTAGGGCAATTTTTCTGGAATTTATTGGGCCCCGGACCTATTTTAAAACACCTAAATCTATTTATTAATTATTTATTTATTTATTAATTGTTTAATGATTTTATATTTTTTTTTTTTATTATTATTTTCCTAAACTAAAGCCCGACCCATTCCCCCAGCCCAGCCCGGCCCACGGGCCCAGCCCGCTCACCCTACCGGGTCGGGTCGGGTCTGCCCGCCACCCGACCCGCCCGCAACCCGTCTCCCCTCTCTCTCTCTCTTCCCCGCAAACTCCGGCGGCGCCCGCTTCCAGCGCCGCTCCGCCCGGCCGGCCGCCCGCCTCGCTCGCCCACAACTCGCCTCCGCCTTCTCCGCCACTCCTCCGCCTCTCTCGGCCCCCAGCCACCTCCCAGCTCCTTTAAATCTCCCCCTCCCCCGTTCTGTTATCCGGCCACCCCCCTCGACGAGCCCCACTCCGCCGCCGCCCGCTGCGCCCTCCGTAGACCACCACCGCAGCACCGTCAGCCTCTCCCCCGGCCTCCTCCTTCCTCCCCTCCTCTCCACCGTCGACCTCCGCCCCGACAGCACCCAGCAACAGCAGCAGCGGCCGCAGCAGCGCCTCCAGCCGCCCTGCGCCACCTCAGCCGCCTCGCCGTGCACCGACGACAGCAGCCCCGGTCCCCTCCACCTGCGCCCGGCCGCAGAACCGCCGTCCCCTCGTCGGAATCCCAAGCCCTAACCCTAACCCTAATTTTCCTGTATCCGACACGTGTCGGACACGTGTCAGACACGATTCAACCCCGGATTTTTCAGTCCCGTTCAGGTGCGTGTATCTTCTTGCTCGTAGTTCGGATTTCGATTCCGTAAATTGCTTTGTGAAGCCTGTATGACCCTCTCGGTGCCCGGATAAACCGCTCGGGGCATCGCGTCCTGTGGTGATCGCACACCGCGATCCAAAAACAGAAAAAAATATCGACCCGATTCACCTCGGAACTGGGTACGCCCCGCCAAACGGGACGACTTGGTCGCGCACGGTCTTCACAGATATGTGCGCAGCGTTGATACGGACGTGTGGGATTTTGCGGAAGCCGATTCGGGTGTGCGTGCACACCGGGATCAACGCGTATCCGCGGACACCGCCCCGTATCCGCCTTTTCTGTTTCATGCCCTAACTTCCTGTATACACGTCGGATCGAAACAAAACTTGCGCCATCGGACTCGTAGCGATACGCTGGTCCTGTGACCCAAGTTTGGTTCGATTCTGAGAACGTTGACGAAATCGCGTGTCGTGGGCCCCATAGGCCCCACTCGACGGGCGATTTTGTGATCGGCTCATCGGAATCCAATTCTGGAAGTTCCGTTGGGTTCGTATCATCGTTCCTGACCTGTTGACACTAAGTTTGGTGAAATTGGAGACCTTTGACCCTGACACGTTTTTCGGTGCAAAGCGGGCCCACATGCGGACCCCGTTTTGACCTAAAATTACTGTTTTTGCCCTTATCTCCAAATTGGACTCAAGGACAGGCGTTTCTAGCTGATTGATATTTTTTGGATCTGATGGTAATGTTTATTTCAGCATCTGGACACAATTCTGGAAATTTCCCCGAGACACACAACTGTAATTGGATCCAAACATCAGGCAAGTACCTGCACTTCAAGTTTAATCTTTATATTATGATAATTAATTCCTTGCTCTACTAGTACCCTTGGTTGTTACACGTAGTGTTAGAATACTGGATTTTATGTCTTGAATATTGTATTTCATGTCTTGCTTTTCGTGTCGGGTGGGAGAATACTAGGAGGCATGTAGTTTACCCTTCCCCCTGTCGTGACTGCTAGCTGTTGGTACGTGACTGTACCATCAGCCTGATACTCGATTATTCATGTCTGATAGTCATCTATGACAGCCTGATTAGCCTTATAACCCCCTACATGCCAACTATGTATTCTAAATACACAAGTTCACGCACATAGTTTCTTGTCGTGTTGCAGTTCTTATTGTCTTGTTACAGTTATATTTCATGTCACATTTTATTCCTGTTTTACTCATATTCCTGGTTTATAGCAATTAATCATGTTTTACTTATAGTCCTGATTTATAGCATTATTTCTCAGTTAATTTCACTATTTATTTGCATAATCTCAACATGATGCTTAGTCAGTTCTTTTCTACCTGTCACAAATATTTAGTTTAAATCTTGTTGTGCATTGTGTACTTTGCTCCTTTCCTGACTGGATCCGTTGTTTTAGGCGATGATGAGAACTTTGTCCCCACCTTTTATGGCCCATATGAGGTAGCAGGTGATACAGTTGAGAAGCCGGTTCCCACTCAGGAGACTACCTTTGAGGAGTAGTAGCCAGTTAGCTAGTTTTCCCTTTCAGCATAATACTCGGGTTTGTCCCCGATTTATCTTCTGGATTCTGTATTAAACTATGGATTTGTATATCACATTTATTCATTTGAAATCTTAGCATTCCTATTTCCTGTGATTATTCTTGCCTGTTTATTATTGTGGATGAGATAGATATTTATTGATCCCAGAAAATGACCTAGACAGCGTACTACCGCCGACACTGCGGCGTAGGCTGGACGTGCCCACGCACTCGTGTCCGAATATCCGGGTGCGGGTCGTGACAAGATGCCTCCTGGTATTTCCGAATCCGCACTCATGGACACTTGTAGGAAAAATATGTTGTTTGGAATAAAGTTCTATATAGGCACAGCTCAATTCGAGGAGTGGTTGGCATTTATTGCGAATGTTGATATTGCTGAACAGAATGCGATGGTTGCCAATATATTCGGTATCAAGATACTCGACTTTGAAGATAAAGGAAAAGAAGTCATTGCTATGAATGTATTCAAACGGGCTGCCTCCCCGCCAAAGCAGAGGGCTCCGGAGAATCCGAAGCCCAAAGAAGAATACTCCTTCGATGATGAGGATGTAATCAGCATCTTTGATTGCCTGATAAAAACCAACAAGCTACAGTTGCATGACATCATACGGTCGAAAGAAGCAAACCATATAGATGATCCAAAGTACTGTATGTACCATCGATACATGCATCATCCCACAAAGGCTTGTTACATATTGAAGAGGAAGATACAACATCTGATAGACTACAAGGCTATCATACTCCACAATAACGAGAAGACGGTCACCGCCAATTTGGTGTCTCTTCAATTCGGTAACTTCCTAGCGCAGGAAGTTTCAGAGGGTGTCGTGCCGATACCAAGAGCTACAATGGAGATCGTCAACCTTCCGCCAACTTGTGATCAAGCTGAAGCGTTAGTACCTCACTACTCGGCGTGGTGAGGTCATGTGGGTCTATCCAGATCTATTAGCAGATATAGAACAAGAAGCAATATCTTTGAGTTCTAAAACTAAACAGAAGGGCCAAAAAAATAGATCTTGTAATATGATTTTTGTAGAGCAATACACAGATAACGATCAAGATCAACCCGGAGATTGTACTCTCCTTGAATCCACTTTTCGAAATCTGAGTCTAGCTCTACGAGTCTCAACAAGCATACCTCGCATGAATCACCAGCAATGGCGCATGCTGGGCAGTGTTCCATTGTGCATGGCACAACAAATCCTTAGCACAAAGCCAAGGGAAGAAGACGAGTCAACCGCTCTTGTGAACACGCCTTCTCCCTCCTCATCGATGGGTGCATTGAAACCCCTAATGTTGATGATGACGAGAGACCTCAGTTTCACCATACTAGAGTCGATAATCTTTATGTCTCATGCAAAAGATGGGATATGACTTTCAAAAAGCTGAAGGTCTAAACTTTGGTAAAGGACGGCGTATTCCTTTACATCCTCAAAGTTGTTCTGGTAGATTTAACAGTGGGTTGGGATACGAGAATGCTAGTACGTAGGATCGCCCCAACTGAACTAAGAGGAGACGTACAAACTCTTCTTCACTAACTGCACTAGCTGTGCACTGATTTAGTTAGGTAGAGCTTTATCGAAGACAGTTCCTTACGAAACTATTATACTTGTTTCTAACGTACCTTATGATCTTGTTCTCCACAACCAAGCCAAGTTTGGAAATGCATAGGGTCCACCCCATGCAAAAGATGGCAAGGATACCAAGACAACAGGTAATTATGTGGATGAAGTCCAACTCCAAAAGAATTTTGATGAAGAATTTTTTGTGAAACTACCAAGCTAGTAAAATTCCACAGAACTTCTCAATAAGGCCACTATCATAGAATTTCCAAGTAATTCAATATCGCAGGACTGTCTGATCATCCCACTTCCGTGAAATGGAAAAAAAATGTGCACTGCCAATGAACTGAAAGGAAAGAAAATAACTAGGTATAATAGAAAAACTAGAATAGACAACCAAAGTTAGGTATAGAAAATAGGATTTTGTGACTAATTTATGTTTTTTTTGTTTACATTTTTATAATTTTTTTTGGATTAAAAAAATTACTAGTTAATTTTGA
This sequence comes from Iris macrosiphon, assembly GCA_036927795.1. NCBI lineage: Eukaryota > Viridiplantae > Streptophyta > Magnoliopsida > Asparagales > Iridaceae > Iris > Iris macrosiphon. The sequence goes on along the minus strand of JAYESA010000006.1, from coordinate 146,216,369 downwards.
CCCCCATTGCACCTAAATTTTGGATACGCCACTGCGTACTCGTACCTAAATATTTAGGAGTGGGGTGTGACACAGTTTAATCGATGCTTTAGCCCCGTGGAACCAATGAGTAGTTTCGCAAGAGGCTGTGAAAGCACTATTCAGTTGCAAGGGGCAGTTCCCTTGTGAAGCTATAAATAGTCCATACTTGGGTTTTCAAGGGGGGGTTATACTCTTGAGGTCGACAATTAATACTCTTGTGTGCACATAGAGAGTTGAGCTGACTACAGTCCAAATAACATAGAGAGAGCTACTTCATTCTAAAGTGTCCTTCACTTCATCATCAATATCGAGATGTTTGGAAGCATCTGAGAAGAACTCCATCACCATTGAGAAACAACTTGGTTTGGATCGTCAACGGAGCAAAGTGATCACACGTTGATCATGTCTCCAAAACCACACTTTCCTAGATCTCTGTATTTGTTTTAAAGATTTATTTCTAAATTTAGTAAAGATTTGTAAACAAATTTGTTAATAGGATAATCAAAAAAAAAAATCCTCTCATCCTTTCTATCGAAAATTACTACTTTTATATTTGGGATGTTTATTGTATCTTATTACGTCCATCTGATGACCAAATTTTCTTTCAGGTTAGGTGAGCAGGTTAATCATGAGACTTACCCCTTAGATGCAGTAGTAGGACTCTTTCGTGCTTTCAAGTACCTCGAGTAAACACTTGGATTTTGTTATCTCTCGCATATTATGTTTCAACTATGTACTTATTCTTCTTTTATAGTCTAGTGTTTGTAAGTCCATATTATTCTCTTCACACTTATTTTGATATGTGCATTATTGGACGAACGATCTTACCACATTATGTTCATTATTGTACTTTTACTTTTGTGAATTGAGATATAGAATTAATAGGCCAATCATAGAAATTGCTTGCTAGAACACCCGCCCTTAGATAGTTATACGTGCTGAGTTGTGCTGGAGCCGCTTGATACATAGCTGGTCATTGCCACCTACTTCGGTTATGTATTTTGGAACTGTGGTGTGACATCTCCGGTGACTCAAATGCGAAGGCAAGCCCCTCATGATGCAATTTATAAGTTAAATGTGGACGGTGCCTGGGTTGGTAACAATATAAAGAAAGGCTTTGGGAGGTGGTGAGAGAACCTCGAGAGGAAAATTCATGGTTTGCTTTTCGAGATGTGGGGTGACAATACTTGATCCATCTTTATTGCAGCTCCTATGGGGCTAATCATGACTTTTGATGTTGGATTTTGTTCCATTATTCTCGGAATAGATATAGTTGTTATAGTTAAAGAAATTGTTAGCAATAATTAAACATTATTTCTCTTTCTTTCAGCAAATATGCAACTAAAATAAAAATGAGTTCAGAGTTACCGGCCTATGGGAAAGTCGTGCTGAACGCACTGCCCTAAGAGTTGATCCGAGGTCTATGTGCAGACTGTTCTCAGATGCTCCTAGTGGTAAAACCCCCAGTACTACCGGCTTCTCGTTGTCGCACACAACTTCGAGAGATGCGACCCGAACTTAGCCTTGCCCAGAACGAAACACGGAAGAGAATGGAGGTGGAACAGATGTTTGCTTTTGATTTTTGGATCAAAGGAAGAGTAAACTTTGAAGGGTTTTTTCTATCTCTCTAACTAATCAATTGAGAGAAGGGTGGTATAAATAGGTTACCAACCTCAACTAAAGGCTAAATTGGAGCAACAAATCATGAGTCACCCTCCCATTAAGGAGCCAACATGAAAAAACAAGTGGCTGGGAATAGTTCAAGAGGAAGAATGGGTTGAGAAAAAGGTGGATCAAGAGCATGTCTTTAGGAAGTTGGGTTTGCTATCTATGTGTGAGAACACACAGTCAACAATCCCCCCCCCCCCCCAAAACCAAGTTCTGAAAACATAGGTAACAAGGAATACGAATAGAGAATTTCTGGGCAAGTATATACTATGCATAGATGAGATGGACTACAGCCTTGAATCTCACGTAGTGACTATTGTCTTTGTCTGAAGAAGTCCTTGATGGACTATGCCTTGAATCAGACTTCTTGAATCAGGTTCAGAGAATAGCACACATAGTACGCCAGAGGTTCTTGGGTCTATCGGGGCTGCGCTTTGATTGGCCATGCGCACTTTTTTTTATATTCATGAGAGTTGTCTGGGGTCGCCCTGACCCATAGTCGCGGCCTTCACGACCTCTCATATAGGTAAGTCCTCAAGGGTTGGTGATAGGTATCAACCCTGCATATAATGCTTGGACTTATTAAGAGTTTGAAACTCATCCTGACCATATCATACCGGAACACTATCACCATAGGGATAGGATATCATTATACAACCTCGTACAGCCACTTGGGCATTAGTTTATGAGAATTTAATCTCTGAGTCAGTATTCCATAATAGTCACCGAAGTTCAGCTTGTTTTTACCCATTGAACCGGCTTCTTGGGATCTCCAGTCAGACTCGGTTGGGTTGCCTGTCACGCCCCGATCTCCCGCAGGCAATCGGCCGTTCCCGCTAGGCGGGAATCACCCTCGCCAGCTGTAACACCCCGTTCCGTTGAAGCGGATTGCCGTCTCAATCGGCAATCGTGCAGCTGTCCCGACCCGCTTTGCCTCGATCAAGAAGCAAAGGATATCCAGACTTGCCCCTACAGAATCCGGCTTAGGCTTTCAGAGGCTCGCTCAGACGTATCGCTCTACCGAGGCGAATCATCGCTAAGGTGGGTGGCTAAGGTGAACTTGTCTTTGCTTAGCCAGCACACATAAAATCTTGAGTATACATGCTAGTCGCTAGGTGAATCACCCCTGCATGCTAATAAATCCAACGCACCTAGCTAAGGAAATAATCCCAACTGTATTGCTTGCTAGAACATGGAAATAAAATACTGCTTATATATGTTCAGACCGTCGCATGCTAAGTCCCTAACGGTTTCACCTCTCGGCTTACCTTCGGGTCCGAGCAAACGTGCCTGATTATGTTCCTTAGAAACGCATGCTTGTCTGTTTGTAATGTTTCCATATTTTCATCCAAACCCCGGGAGACTACTACGTAGTCGTTCCGTGTCTGAACGAACCTGCAAGTATCCAGGACCATTAGGTCGTCAAGGCAATCCCCGAACCAGGGGCACGCATCAGGGTAACGAATACTGAACGTGAATCCTTAACGTGACAACTGAATGATAATCACATCAAGTTTATGTCTGAACGAGAATCACGTCACGTAACGAACGAATCTCAGCTCTTGGAGCAAACGCTCGTTCAGATCACGAATCATGGATTATCATTCAAGTTGTGGATTGAACTGACCCTGATCCTGACCTGCATTGTCGCGGACAACTTGGAAACAAGGTTTAACGGTTCCACGGGCGGTCACCGGGGCACTGGGACCATTCCGATCCGGATGGAACATCACGATAGTCTCACGTGCGGACAGGATGGCGTGTAGCGCCTCACGTGCTTCGTTGCACACCATCCTTGTTCAAAGACTAAACGGTCCTTTATGGCTATGCCAGCGACTAACGTTCATATAGATAAGTCATCCTCGCTTAGCGGCTATCCGCGTGCGAGTCATTGCATCGCATCAAGAAACAACTGAACACCTGAACGATCATGTTAAAACGACCCTCCTGTTTGCATATGCTATGCCTTCCGAACGTTATACTTGCCCGTGCTTGAATTAACGATGTTTGCCTCAATGTTTGCCTTGGACAGGGAAGGAGATGGTAAGTTGGTAAGTCTCACCGTGTTTTCTCTAACATCGCACGGCGCACTGCCCGACACGTTAGGCTATTCAATGTTTGCATGAAACTGATCCTAAGGCAACTAGAAAGACAACTTAATAGTTGTGCACGGAACCTGTATTACGTGTTTGGATTTGTCGAGCGGGCGAGTAGCTTCCCCACCAGTGCATTCAATGTACTGATAATCCACCAGTTTGTATGCAGAGTGCGGGAGAACCTCGTTCAGTGCGGATGCCTCCAACGTGCGTGCTAAGGCCAGGAGTTCCCTCTGAAGCCTTGCAACTGTGCGTCCGGAACTGAAGTACATATACAAGACATAAGTTGTGAACATCACCTGAACATCGCCGGTTTTATGTTTCAGAGAGAGAGGCTTGAGCGACTTGTAATCTCGGCTATACGCCGTCTGTAACACAAGTTTATATCAATAAAAGAGCTTGCTTTACTTCAACTTGTGTTTCTATGCTTCCGCTATATTTGTCGACTCAGTGAACCTGTTACCGATCGCCTATGCGTTCATGACTCCGCTGCACTCGGACAATCTGTGCGACTCTGTGGCTTAGAACTCTTGCCGCCAGCCAATGAACCATGGCCTTGCACGGGCGTGGCTCACGCTCGTGCGGCATCACGCCCGGATGGGTTAAACGATCGTTCCGCGGGAGCACTGGCGAGGGTGATTCCCGCCTAGCGGGAACGGCCGATTGCCTGCGGGAGATCGGGGCATGACATGTTGGTATCAGAGCCTGGCTTCTACGCCTTTGGACTTCGATTCGATATCTCTGTTTCGAAAGCTCGTTCGTGGGTTATGTGCACGCTCTCTCTCAATGCCTCGATGGGATGTTCCAACAATAAGTCTAAATACTTTCAAAATGCATTTTGAATGTTATGCTTGCTTGTCTGGTTGTATGCTGCGAGTGGCCTTTGTGCCAACCTATGCGGACTCATAGAGTGTATCGCTAGTAGCTTGTCCAATTTTTACTAACCCTAAGTTTGGTTGAATGCATCTATTCGAGGGACGCCTTGAACTAGTGCACCATCCAAGACTTAAGAAAAGGTGAAACTCGAGTGCTAAGACTTCGCTATCACTGAGCTGGTTGACGTATTCACGCTAGAAGTGCACTTCGAAAGTGCGCATGATCCAGTCTAAGCGGCATGCTGATTTCGAAGCTTGTGCAAGTGAATATCCAAATGAAACAAGTACAACGACTTGTCTAGGATTGCCTCAACCCTAGATTACTGCTTGTCCTTAGTTAGTCTCGAGGACGAGACTTTTTCTAAGTTGGGTAGGATGTAACACCCCGTTCCGCTCAAGCGGATTGCCGTCTCAATCGGCAATCGTGCAGCTGTCCCGACCCGCTTTGCCTCGATCAAGAAGCAAAGGATATCCAGACTTGCCCCTACAGAATCCGGCTTAGGCTTTCAGAGGCTCGCTCAGACGTATCGCTCTACCGAGACGAATCATCGCTAAGGTGGGTGGCTACGGTGAACTTGTCTTTGCTTAGCCAGCACACATAAAATCTTGAGTATACATGCTAGTCGCTAGGTGAATCACCCCTGCATGCTAATAAATCCAACGCACCTAGCTAAGGGAATAATCCCAACTGTATTGCTTGCTAGAACATGGAAATGAAATACTGCTTATATATGTTCAGACCGTCGCATGCTAAGTCCCTAACGGTTTCACCTCTCGGCTTACCTTCGGGTCCGAGCAAACATGCCTGATTATGTTCCTTAGAAACGCATACTTGTCTGCTTGTAATGTTTCCATGTTTTCATCCAAACCCCGGGAGACTACTACGTAGTCGTTCCATGCCTGAACGAACCTGCAAGTATCCGGGACCATTAGGTCGTCAAGGCAATCCCCGAACCAGGGGCACGCATCAGGGTAACGAATACTGAACGTGAATCCTTAACGTGACAACTGAATGATAATCACATCAAGTTTATGTCTGAACGAGAATTACGTCACGTAACGAACGAATCTTAGCTCTTGGAGCAAACGCTCATTCAGATCACGAATCATGGATTATCATTCAAGTTGTGGATTGAACTGACCCTGATCCTGACCTGCATTGTCACGGATAACTTGGAAACAAGGTTTAACGGTTCTACGGGCGGTCACCGGGGCACTGGGACCGTTCCGATCCGGATGGAACATCACGATAGTCTCACGTGCGGACAGGATGGCGTGTAGCGCCTCACGTGCTTCGTTGCACACCATCCTTGTTCAAAGACTAAACGGTCCTTTATGGCTATGCCAGCGACTAACGTTCATATAGATAAGTCATCCTCGCTTAGCGGCTATCCGCGTGCGAGTCATTGCATCGCATCAAGAAACAACTGAACACCTGAACGATCATGTTAAAATGACCCTCCTGTTTGCATATGCTATGCCTTCCGAACGTTATACTTGCCCGTGCTTGAATTAACGATGTTTGCCTCAATGTTTGCCTTGGACAGGGAAGGAGATGGTAAGTTGGTAAGTCTCGCCGTGTTTCCTCTAACATCGCACGGCGCACTGCCCGACACGTTAGGCTATTCAATGTTTGCATGAAACTGATCCTAAGGCAACTAGAAAGACAACTTAATAGTTGTGCACGGAACCTGTATTACGTGTTTGGATTTGTCGAGCGGGCGAGTAGCTTCCCCACCAGTGCATTCAATGTACTGATAATCCACCAGTTTGTATGCAGAGTGCGGGAGAACCTCGTTCGGTGCGGATGCCTCCAACATGCGTGCTAAGGCCAGGAGTTCCCTCTGAAGCCTTGCAACGGTGCGTCCGGAACTGAAGCACATATACAAGACATAAGTTGTGAACATCACCTGAACATCGCCGGTTTTATGTTTCAGAGAGAGAGGCTTGAGCGACTTGTAATCTCGGCTATACGCCGTCTGTAACACAAGTTTATATCAATAAAAGAGCTTGCTTTACTTCAACTTGTGTTTCTATGCTTCCGCTATATTTGTCGACTCAGTGAACCTGTTACCGATCGCCTATGCGTTCATGACTCCGCTGCACTCGGACAATCTGTGCGACTCTGTGGCTTAGAACTCTTGCCGCCAGCCAATGAACCATGGCCTTGCACGGGCGTGGCTCACGCTCGTGCGGCATCACGCCCGGATGGGTTAAACGATCGTTCCGCGGGAGCGCTGGCGAGGGTGATTCCCGCCTAGCGGGAACGGCCGATTGCCTTCGGGAGATCGGGGCGTGACACCAGCGCTCCAGCGGAATGATCGCTTTGACCCATCCGGGCGTGATGCCGCACGAGCGTGAGCCACGCCCGTGCAAGGCCATGGTTCATTGGCTGGCGGTAAGAGTTCTAAGCCACAGAGTCGCACAGATTATCCGAGTGCAGCGGAGTCATGAACGCATAGGCGATTTGGTAACAGGTTCACTCAGTCGACAATATAGCAGAAGCATTGAAACACAAGTAAAGTAATCTCTTTATTGATATGAACAAGTGTTACAGGCGGCGTATAGCCGAGATTACAAGTCGCTCAGGCCTCTCTCTCTGAAACAGTAAAGCGTGCCAAGTGGCTACAACTGTGGAATAATTGTACAGGCGATGGTCAGGCGACGCTCCAATATTATGTCTTGTATATGTGCTTCAGTTCTGGACGCACCGTTGCAAGGCTTCAGAGGGAACTCCTCGCCTTAGCACGCACGTTGGAGGCATCCGCACCGAACGAGGTTCTCCCGTACCCTGCATACAAACTGGTGGATTATCAGTACATTGAATGCACTGGTGGGGAAGCTACTCGCACGCTCGATAAATCCAAACACGTAATACAGGTTCCGTGCACAACTATTAAGTTGTCTTTCTAGTTACCTTAGGATCAGTTTCATGCAAACATTGAATAGCCTATCGTGTCGGGCAGTGCGCCATATGATGTTAGAGGAAACACGGCGGGGCTTACCAACTTACCATTTATCCTTCCCTGTCCAAGGCAAACATTGTTAATTTAAGCAGGGCATGTATAAACATTCAGGAGGCATAGCATATGCAAACAAGAGTATTTATTTCAAGATCGTTCAGGTGTTTAGTTGCTCTTGATGCGATACAGTGCCTCGCACGCGGATAGCCGCTAAGCGAGGATTACTTGTTATCTTTTATTTCTTTACCAGCAAGCATGCAACAAGTTCAATACAAGGCGATCACTGGCGTATGCCATATGGACGGTATAGTCTAGACGAGATGGTTTGCAAAAAAGAACAAGAGGCGCTGCAAGCCATTCCGACGAACAAGAGACTATTTAGTCTAGACGAGAATGCTTTGCAACAAAGTACAAGAGGCGCTGCAAGCCATTCCGCCGAACAAGAGACTAAGAACAATTGGTCTCGCCCGGACCGGGTCGATGCTAGTGCCCCAGCATCGCCCGCGAGACCGTTTCCCTGTGCACTGGTTGTCCATGATCGAACGGAGCCTTGGTTGGGGCAACAAGAGTACAAGACAAGAGGCAAGCTGTTGAGGCAACAATAGTACAAGACAAGATGCATTGCCTGTTTCGTTGTTCAGTGACTATCTTTTGCCTTGATGCAATTCTCCTGGGGCGGATATTGCCTTGGTGACCTAGCGGTCCCGAATACTTGCAGGTTCGTTCAGGCACGGAACGACTACGTAGTAGTCTCCCGGGGTTTGGATGAAAATACGGTAACAATCAAGCAGACAAGCATGCGTTCTAAGGAACATAATCAGCACGTTTGCTCGGGCCCGAAGGTAGTCCGAGAGATGAAACCGTTAAGGGACTTAGCATGCGAGGGTCTGAACATATAAGCAGTATTTTATTTCCATGTTCTAGCAAGCAATACAAGTTGGGATTATTCCCTTAGCTAGGTGCGTTGGATTTATTAGCATGCAGGGGGTGATTCACCTAGCGACTAGCATGAAATATTCCAGATTTTATGTGTGCTGGCTAAGCAAAGACAAGTTCACCGTAACCACCCACCTTAGCGATGATTCGCCTCAGTAGAGCGATACGTCTGAGCGAGCCTCTGAAAGCCTAAGCCGGATTCCTGTTGGGACAAGTCTGGATATCCTTTGCTTCTCGTTGAGGCAAAGCAGGTCGGGACAGCTGCACGATTGCCGTTTGAGACGGCAGTCCACTTGAGCGGAACGGGGTGTTATATTGCCACTGCTGGTGATTTACTTATGGGCTTAACCCCATCCCCCTCGATGATTCTAGGATCAATGTCCTAGACAGACCCTTTGTCAAGTGGTCTGCAAGGTTCTTTTCTGACTTTATATAGTCAAGAACCACATATTTGCCTAATAGGCACTTGATTGACTTGAAGCGCAGCTGCATGTGCCTGTTTATCTTAGCATTCACAGAATCATGTTTTAGTAGTTCTATAACAGATTTATTATCACAATTTATAGAAACAGCAGGAACAGGAATATGAGCAACAGGTATTTGCATAATCAGATTTCTAAGCCATTCAGCTTCTGTACAAGTAGTATCCAAAGCTATCATTTCAGAATCCATTGTACTCCTAGCTATGATAGTTTATTTACATGAGCCCCAGGAGATTGCAACTCCTCCTAGAGTAAATACATATCCAGTAGTGGATTTTACATCATGTGAGTCTGTAACCCAGTTTGTATCTGAATAACCTTCTATGATATCTGGGTGTCTAGTATAATGAAGTCTATAATCTATAGTACCCTTAAGATATCTAAATACTCTTTCTAATGCTGACCAATATGATTGGTTTGGGTTACTGGTATATCTACTCAGTCTTCCAACGGCAAATGCGATGTCAGGTCGGGTTCTATTCGTTATATACATAAGAGAACCTATCATCTGAGAGTATTTATGTTGTTCTATAGGTGATCCTTCATTCTTCTTAAGAATGATACTGCTGTCAAAAGGAGTAGGAGCAGGTTTCTTATCAAAGTACTAAAATTTTTTCAATATTTTCTCAATAGAGTGTACTAAGGATAGAGTATAACCCTCTTTGGATTTAGACACTTGCATTCCTAGAATCAGGTTGGCTTTACCTAGGTCTTTCATGTCAAACTTGCTAGATAAATAATCTTTAGTATTATTTATCAACTCAAGTTTTGATCCTAAAATGAGGATGTCATCTACATACAAGCATAAAATGACACAACTTTCATCAATGTTTTTAGAGTATATACATTTGTCATACTCATTTGGCAAGAAACCAAATTCTAGAATCACTTTATCAAATTTGTTGTGCCATTGCTTGGGAGCTTGCTTTAGGCCATAAAGTGATTTTACTAATCTGCAAACTTTCTTTTCTTGACCTTTAGTAATAAAACCTTCAGGTTGTTCCATATAGATTTCTTCCTCTAGATCTCCATTCAAAAATATTGTTTTTACATCCATTTGATGGATTAGCATGTTATGAATGGATGCTAAAGCTAGAAGTGTTCTGATAGAGGCAATCCTGGCTACAGGAGAGTAGGTATCAAAGTAATCTAATCTCTTTTTCTGAGTGAAACCCTTGGCTACTAATCTAGCTTTGTATTTCTCTATAGTACTGTCAGCTCTAAGTTTTCTTTTGAAGATCTACTTACAACCTATGGATTTACTACCTAAGGGTAGGTCTGCTAAATACCAAGTACTATTCTCCATGATGGAGTTGTACTCATTGTTGATGGCTTCTTTCCAGAAAGGTGCATCAGGAGAGGATATTGCTTCTTCGTAAGTTGTGGGATCACCCTCTATCAAATAAGTAAAGAAACCTTCCCCTAAGTTTCTTTCAATCCTTCCTCTTTTGCTTCTTCTAGGTTCTAAGTCTTGTTCAGGTTGTGAACTATATGGCTGAAAATTGGAACTAGTAGAAGGAGCAAGAAAAGAGCTGGTGGGGTTGGAGGAAATTATATTCTTAAAAGGAAATATATTCTCAAAGTAAACTGCATCTCTAGCTTCTATAATGGTATTGTTAGAGATTTCATTTACTTCAGAATGAGTCACTAAAAATCTATTGGTATTGCTATCTGAGGCATATCCTATAAACACAGAATCTACTGTCTTAGGTCCAATCTTTCTCCTTTTAGGTTCAGGAATTCCTACTTTTGCTAGACATCCCCACACTTTGAGATAATGGACTCTAGGAGTTCTACCTTTCCATAGTTCATAGGGAGTCTTATCCTTTGATTTACTAGGGATCCTATTTAGGATGTAGCAGGTTGTTAATAAGGCTTCTCCCTATAAATTATCAGGAGCACCTGAGCTGAGAAGCATGGCATTTACCATGTCTAACAGAGTGCGATTCTTCCTTTCAGCAACTTCGTTGGATTGTGGTGAATAAGGAGCAGTCACCTCATGAATAAGGAGCAGTCCAGGGGCGGACTCATTGATGCACGTGGGCAATGCCGTCACCAGTATAGGTTCTTCTTCTCGTTCTTCTACTCCAGCGAGAGAGTCTTCGGTCGGGCAAGGTGAACGTTCTTCTGAGCGAAGTATCCCGCCGACGAGTAGCGCACCCGGCCTTAGAGGTAGAGCCTTTGGGATGACAAAGAATGACGAAAAATCCTTCACACACGTTGAACGTGACCGCGCTAGGTCGTCTTCTGTGCTGATAGCCTCTTTGAGGAAGATGACGCACAGAGACGTTTTTATCTTTTACGCTCACATTTCTAATGTGACAGCGTAAAACTCCATGTTTTTCGCAATTTTGAGCGTAAAAGCTCTGACTGTCGAAAACTTGGTGTATACTATAAAATTTTAGTTTTACGCTTGTGGATGGGGCCTCCTGCGTAATAACTAGAATTTTGGCAGTCTGGCGTAAAGCACGGACTGTCGTTTCTTGGTCTTTATGTTGCAAGATTTGTAATAACGTATTTTTCTTGCACTTTTGCAGTTAACTTGTATGAGTCTCCACTGGCCGAGGTGATGGGTTCCGCTGACGGGATGCTGCACTCAAACTATCTGGAGGATCTGTCCCACGTGACATTTCCTATCTCCGGACCCCAGTATCCTGAAGGAAGGGAGATCTTGATATCGGCTCAGGACGAGCGGACGTTGCTGAACATGATTAACGGAGAGCCCCTGACGTACATAGACGGGGATCAGTACATCAAGCCGGCTTTTCTCTTTGGGGACATGATTGACAAACGGTCCCCGACGAAGCCCAAGAGAGAACCCTGGGTTTTCCCCGCCAAGAGTATGGTCTTGTATCTGCCAACGATGCCGAGAGATTATCCCATCTCGGCTTTCTTCCATGCGACACATTCCAGGAGGATGTCGTGGACGCTGACTCCCGATCTTCACGGCAAGCCGGGGAAGATCTTTCATCTGAAAGGAGCTGACCAGGGGTCGTTTGTCAGCCGCCCTTCCGGCGTTGTGACGCTGTTCAGGGGACTGTGCCCGGGCAGCGTCCCGAGTGAAGACAGTTCTGTGATCCAGCCTGTCCAGTTGCCGACCTTCTGTAACGATTTCATGGGGCTAGGGGGTGTATATCCCAAGGAGAATCCTCGGTGCAATGGGTGGATCACCCCAACAAACCTCCGATGGGCTTGCATAGTTGACTGGGCCTTGAAGCATTTTCGGAGAGAGCTGGAGGTCATCGGACTGTATGCTGCTGTGAGTGCGACGAGTGTTGGGTTGCCTCCCAACCGTAACCTGTTTCTGGCACTGATGGAGCGATACATTTCGCTCACCGGGACCTTCGCCACTCCATTGAGGGAGTTGGGGTTGGCCCTCCATGAGATGGCAGTGATCTCGAGACTGCCGATGGGGGACACCCCATATGAAGAGTATGTTCCCACCAACCGGGAGTTGGAGGACTCGGACCCTCGGGTTGTGGAGGTGTATCAGGAGCTGATGTGCCACTACTTCGCGTGCACTGCTTTTTATGATGAGCCTTCTGATTTGGCTCACACCACTAAGTGGATGTCCTACTTCTTCCACCGGGCCAGGGCCGTTAAGTCAGAGAAAGTTTCGGGGGGCAAGAATGAGCCCGTGAACTGTTTGGGCGTGCTCAGTGCCCAGGTCATCGAGGATCTTATGGAGGATGCTAAAGCTCCAGATCAGATTCTCAATGACGGGGTAGGAAAGTACCCTGAAGGCACTAAGGCCTACAGCTACTTGAGGCGCTGTCGCAGGCCTCTGTCTAAGGAAGCCAGGCTGGCTGGCTTTCTCTCCATCTGGCTGCGTCGAGTAGTGGTGCCTGGTATCGCGTCCGCGGACCGCATTCACCGGAACATTCTGTGGCATGCCGTGCGCCTGGTGTTTGGGACAAGACTGGGCTTGCTCCCTGCCATGGTATACCGTATACAGGCTGGCCTGAGAGCCATGACTGATGGACTGCTCGTCGATGAAGCTCGGCATGATAGCTTTTCCCGGGTAGAGTTACCATACCTGTATTTGATGGGATGGTTAATTCTCCACAACCCCCGGGTGATGTCTTCCGGCCCTGGTAGTAGCTCGGGGGGTAGTTTCTTGCTGAACTACAAGGACTCTCCCTGGAACGTGAATACAGTCTTAGACTGTCGGCTCGTGCTGAGCCTCGGTCATTGCTGGAAGCTCTTCTGCACTGTCCCCCCTGTACATCGCAATCAGTCGGGGATTAGGCTTGAGGATTTAGGTGGAGAGAAGACCAATATTTCTTCGGAAGCTTTTAATTGGTTGGTCTGCATCAGACCCTCCCATTTGCTCGAAGATCACTGTTTCTTCGAGCCCTACTTGTCCAGTCGGTTCGCCAGGCAGTTTGGGTACGATCAGCTGCACGTGGGCAATGCCGTCACCAGCTTCAGGTCCAGGGGCGGACTCATTGATGGAGCCAGAAGATGGCGGTATTTTACCATGTCTAACAGAGTGCGATTCTTTCTTTCAGCAACTCCGTTGGATTGTGGTGAATAAGGAGCAGTCACCTCATGAATTATTCCGTGTTCTCCACAGAAGTTAGTCATATCGTTTGAGGTATACTCTCCGCCACGATCAGATCTAATGATCTTGATCTTTTTCTCTAATTGGTTCTCAACTTCAGATTTATAAACCTTGAATCTATCTAGAACTTCATCTTTGGTTTTGAGAAGGTAGGTATAGCAATACTTTGAACAATCATCTATAAAAATGACAAAGTATTTCCTACCTCCTCGGGTCAAGATTCTATTGGAATCACAAACATCACTATGAACTAGTTCTAGAAGGTCAGAATTCCTTTTTACAGATTTGAAAGGTAGTCTAGTATATTTTGCTTGAACACAAATCTCACATTTGTGTTTATTATCTACATGAGACTTGGGAATAAGATCTAAGTTCATCATCCTTCTAAGGGAACCTAGATTCACATGACCTAGTCTATCATGCCAAACATTTAAAGATTCTATATTAGAAACAATAAGAGAATGATCCGACACTTTGTTTATAATACTGAGAATAAAAAGACCATCCTTTACAAATCCTTTACAAAGGACTCATTCTTGGAAAATACAACTTTATTGGCTTCCATTACAATCTTGTATCCAGATGCTACAAGAAGGGATCCACTAACTAAGTTTTTTCTAACTGACGGCACGTGAAGAACATCATGAAGAGGCAGAATTTTCTCTGATGTCATCTTTAGATCTATTGTTCCTTTTCCTACAATCTGCGCCGAAGAGCCATCTCCTAGGGTTATGCCTCCTCCACATGATTCCTGATAGTTTGAAAAACAAGAGCGATCAAATGAAACATGAACATTAGCTCCAGAATCCAACCACCAGTCATCAGAATGGTAAGAAATATTAACTAAAGGTTGATAAGTCACAGACCTGAAGGAACTGGTAGGCCCATTCAGAATCATGTTAGCTTCTGGTTTGGATGGACCTTTCCCCTTATAAGGAGTCTTGATAGGTTCCTTCTTTCTTTGGAAACAGTTGAAGGATAGATGATTTGTTCTCCCACACACCAAACAAAATTTCTGTCGATCCTGAGTCTGACTAAAATTTCTAGGTCTATGGTTTTGCTGGTGTTGATGGTTCTGATGATGAGGGTGAAAGTTCTTCTTCTTCTTGAAGAAGTTCTTCTTGGGTTTGTGAGGATTATTAGACTTGGGTTTTCCTTGGGATGTTTCTACTAGGTTTACCTTATCCTTAGACTCAGTCTTGGAATTAGACCTTAGCCTAATTTCTTCTTTTGTTCTGATTTTCTTTAAGACTTGAGCAAAGGTAAGGTCACCTTGTGTATGAATAAGCTCCTTTTTAACATCAGACCAAGAAGGGGAGAGTTTATCTATCAGGCAAGCTATCTTATATTCAGTAGAAAAGGTTGAGCCTTTGGCTTGGATATGCCTCATATATTCTTGGAATTCATGGATCTGTTCATTCATTGGTTTATTATCTACCATAAAGTACCTATTAAATGAGGAAGAATTGAATCTTTCAATTCCGGTATCATCACAGCCATATTCATCTTCCAAAGTATCCCAAAGTTCTTTAGCGCTCTTATATTTAAAGAATATATCATAAAGAGAATCAGATAAAGCGCTTAGAATTCGATGGAAGCAATGAAAGTCTATTTTCTTAAGAGTTTTTGGTTTTGAGGAGCTAGAGGGTTTAGACACTCCTACGTCAGACTCAGTGTCATCAGAATCATTTGAGATGGGTGTGGACCCATCAATTGCTGAGATCAATCCTAAAGTGGTGAGCCAAAATTTTATCTGACTCTGCCACCTCTTGAAGTGAGTGCCATCAAACTTAGCTGGCTTAGCAGTCGAAATCTCGTCTTTGCCAGTCATGGTAACTAGTAAGGCGGTCTAAAGTCTGCAAGAATAGTGTTACTACTCAATGAGGGTGCCTGAGGCTCTAAAAATACTAGTTCAGTGATCTTGCTGATCAACCTTAATAAATCTTTATTCTATCAAGCTTTGATTAACTTGGGTTAGCTGTAAGGGCCGGTTCCCAGCTAGCGATGGTCCGAAGACACTTAAATACCGTGTCGCTTAGGGCTGTTTACACCCGTTTGACAGAATGACCCTTTCAGTTTGTTCCCAAGCTTATCTCTACTTTTTAGAACTTTAGATTTACAAGAATTTGCAAGGTCAATAAACTAGTTCCTTAAACTTAAAAAATATTGAATGTATCAAAAGAAAATTTAATGACACAGGAGTAAAAGGTAGGTTCTATGTTCCAACAGAATAAATAAAGTATATTAAATAGAATATACTGATCAATAATTAAAGCTGACAATGATTTATACACTCTAATTCTTAAAGCAGCAAGCAACAACAACTGTATTGATCTAAATAATGAACAAGCAGTTTTGTAAATTTGTAGCACTATATGTTCAACAATTTCTTTTTCTTTTTCTTTTTTTTAATTTTATTTTAATTTTAAATTTTTCCAACAATGAACAAAGGAACTTTAGTTAACAACACTTTGTTATGTAATAGTCTTGAAATTGTTAAGTAAGCAATTAATGATGTTCTAACAAAATCGTTAACAGTGTATTTAAAAAAAAATTATCCGTGTATTAGCACTTTCCAACCAATTTGCTAAGTATTAGAAGTAACAACTTTAACACAGATATTTGCTGATAGTGCTAAACTATTTAACAGTTAGGCCACGTTAACAATTCTCTTATGCAACACTAATATGACAGTATTCAAAAAGCAAGTTTATGGAAAATCAAACTTTGCTGACAAATAAAAATATTTTATAAATGCAATCTTGAGAAAGAAGATTTGGAAACCAGTATGTTCAAAATAGGTCCACTACTTGTTTTACAACAGTGTGAAGATTTGTTAATACTAATAAATGCAATATAATGATAACAGCAAGTTGTAAAGAAACTCGTTGAACAAAATTATTTTGAACGACAGTAAACTAAACGACAAGTGCTTCACTAAGGTTCAACTCTTAGATTGTTAGCAATAATTAAACATTCTTTCTCTTTCTTTCAGCAAATATGCAACTAAAATAAAATTGAGTTCAGAGTTACCGGCCTATGGGAAAGTCGTGCTGAACGCACTGCCCTAAGAGTTGATCCGAGGTCTATGTGCAGACTGTTCTCAGATGCTCCTAGTGGTAAAACTCCCAGTACTACCGGCTTCTCGTTGTCGCACACAACTTCGAGAGATGCGACCCGAACTTAGCCTTGCCCAGAACGAAACACGGAAGAGAATGGAGGTGGAACAAATGTTTGCTTTTGATTTTTTGGATCAAAGGAAGAGTAAACTTTGAAGGATTTTTTCTATCTCTCTAACTAATCAATTGAGAGGAGGGTGGTATAAATAGGTTACCAACCTCAACTAAAGGCTAAATTGGAGCAACAAATCATGAGTCACCCTCCCATTAAGGAGCCAACATGAAAAAACAAGTGGCTAGGAATAGTTCAAGAGGAAGAATGGATTGAGAAAAAGGTGGATCAAGAGCATGTCTTTAGGAAGTTGGGTTTGCTATCTATGTATGAGAACACACAGTCAACAGAAATATCTCAGACAGGCGACAACTCTTTGTCTTATATTAGAGTTTTTTTTATGTGAAGTTAACAAGGATTGCTAGTAGATTCACGTCTTTTAAAATTCAATATGTTCATACGAGTTGTAATTATGTAGCTCATAGTTTTGTCTATATGCTCTTAATATTTCTGAAGTTTGTATATGGTTAGAGGATGCTCCTGCAAGCATTAGGGCACATCTTGTTGCTAACGTTTTTTTCAATGAGATTCTATTTTAGGAAAAAAAAAAAGGATACCTGAAAAACATATTTTTAGTAACAATTAACTTTCAAATTTAAAACCCATAATTCTAAGATCATGTCAGGAAGTCCTTTGGCACCTGGAAAGTAAGGTTGAAACCCAATAATGTTATAAATTTTGTTTGGTTAAAAAAATTTATAAAATTATTTTTTAATAAAAAATTTATAAAATTATTTTTTAATAAAATTTTATAAAATAATTCCATAATCAACGTGCCCACTGCAGCGCTGCTGGAGCCAGACCGTCCACCATGACACAAATTCGTCCACTACGACACAAATTAGTCCTCGTCCGGCTGGAGCTAGGTCGTCGTTGATGAGGTCTGGATCACCGTAGCGTCGTCGTCCTCTACGAGCCCCTCGCCGGATCTAAGTCGTCATCCTCGACGAGGATGAGCTCTGGACGGTGGACCCCGCACGACGGCGTCATCGTCGTCCTCTACAAGCTCTGGATGGTGGAGCTCGCGCGGCACCCTACTTCTTCAGAGAATTTTTTCAAATGAGGAGAGAGAGAGAGAGAGAGAGAAAGAACGGGAGGGTTAGTTTGGGGGGCGGTGGGGCCCGCAAACAGTGCAGAAAGCAGAAATCTTTTTTCAGAAAACATATTTTCACTACTCCTTCAAAGCTAAGTTTAAACATGAACATTTGGTAAAAAAAATTCCAAATGTGAAGTTTTGAAACGGTCTGCCAAAATATTATTCCACCCAACATTTGCTTTATAACTCAGAAACCGAAGTTAAAAAGCCTAAGCAAACAGGCCCTAAACTTGCCACAGGAGACTAAAGGCCGGTTTGAAAAAAATATAAAAAAAATCTTTTTGAAGGTCAGCAATTTTTCTTTCGTGGGCCCCTAGTACCCAGACTAGAATTTGAATGCATACTCACTAATGCTCTTATTAATGCTACCACTAGACTATCTTCTTGGCCAAACAAATTTCATTTCAGATGAGCATTTTCTCAAATGTACCATTCATTTTAGGACTCAAATGGTCATTTCCAAAACACTAGTCCTACGTGTTTTGTAAAAAATGGTTCTTGAAATGATCATTTAAGAACAAATGAGATAAAATATAACTACAACCAAACTAACATAATTCTTTATCTAACTTTTGTCCTAAATTGTAACTTGATGTCTATTATTATTTTTATTTGAAAAAGAAGTGATACAAGTAAAATAAATATGGTTTTATATAGTTTTAGTGATATTGTATGTGACATCATATCTATAAATCTACTTTTCTTATTATAGTTTGGGGTAAACAAACAGTTTTTTGTAGTTTGAAAGAAAAGATTAAAAAAAACCCTAGATGTTTTTTAGAAATGAACTATTCCTTCGAAATTCATTATGCAAAAAAAGCTAACTGTGCTCTTTCCATCAAAACAATAGTCCAGTATGCTCATTTCCTAAATTTGTTGATGAAATGAAATAGAACCAACAGAAACATATCTTTCTATTCGAGCAGCCACAATATAATCCGCAGTGCTCTCTTAACATACTGCTTCAAGCTTCTAAAGGAAACGGAGACCAGATCTTGGCAAGCATTATTGGGTGCAGGAATTCAGAAAATACGCAAAACTAATACTAATAAATGAGCTACTCAAAGCATAGAAATATACAGAACCAAAAGCACCAGGAATTGGAATTTCCTTTAAGCACCAAGATACATCTTGTCAAGCTTTTTAATTGGGGTCTAAAAGAACCCAACACCAACAATTCCCATTATCATGCAGTTTTGGGCAGACACCGTGTCCATATAACTGTTAAAAGGTCTGGGGAAGCAAAGACAGGTATTTCACGATATACTTCGTGAGCAGCAATATATATACAGAAGATCACGCAAACTGCTGGTCCCAGCTATATAGTCACATCTCTACCTCCTTGCTGACATTCTTTACATAGCCTTTGTAGCTTTCTCTAGATCAGGAAGATCTGCAAACAAAACAAGTAATCACGTTTAGAACAACAACAGCAAAGGTGCAAAGCCTTTGAAGTCGTATCTAGTTAAAAGGCTCGAAAACGCTTCAAGCCTTCAAGATTTAATTCTGTAACCTATTGTAGCACGATTTATGTTACTTCGAGCTAATATGGCCAGACATGAAAGCTTTAACAGGAATACAGTCTTTCAGTGTTTACAGAATTACAGTCATACAGATAAGAACATTAAAGCTTACTTAATTTTCCTAAGATCAGTATAACTTTCTACATTCCACAATTTTTCTTACCCTCAATAGTTATCGAACTAACCTTCAATGAATTAACTACCAAAACTACTATAAGTTCTTTTATAGTGATTTTTGGAGATGATTAGGCATGTTCATCATATATTCATGTAATGGTATTTGCTTTTAATGTGAGTATTTTAGTTGTTGCTTTAACCATGATTGTTCTCTTGGGCAATAAGGTACAAAAGTATAAGCATAGAAAATAATGCAACTTCTTTTAACATACTAGTTTTATCTAAAGGCTTATAAATGTTTTTTTATTAAAACTATTATCCAAATTCTGAATTATTACTATGTTCATGTGAAATATCTGTGTAGACAATACACAAATTCCTTTCTGCAAGGCTCAATCCATACAGTTAGTTGTTAATTGCATAGGTATATTCATTTATGAAGTCATTATTATCAAGCCCTCAATGAGGTACGATCATACTAGCAATAAAGAACTCTAGAAGAAAGGATGCTTACAAAGCAAGTCATCATCGTCACTGCCTTCTTCCTGCAATTGTAAGAGAGAATTGTGACATTACATATGATGGCACACAACCAAAAACACACAAAATAGAAGAAAAAGGAAAGTAATACAATTGATCATACCCCAACATTATCGTCGTCATCAGAAGCAAAAGAATCAGCTGTAAGAAGACAAGTGTCAGATCCAAGGTACAGAAGGAAGTCAATGAAGGCTTTACAATACAGGTAAAAAATAATTTACTTGATCCTAAACAAAATACAGAAAATAATTTTCTATATGAAGAGTCTCGTGTCCACTTTTTGCAATGGCATATGCCTAAAGACCTAACCAAATATATTAGATCAAAGGTATATCAACCTGCAGTAAATTTGCACAAGGGCCAGAAACACAATAAGTCAATGACACCAGGAAACTTGTTACTTCGATCTTGGACAGACATACACAGAGAACTGTAATTACATGTAATAATGGATGAACCATTATGAACAGTTCTATAGAATACAAATAGGCTATATTCCATCTATTATAAATGGGAGTCTGCAACAGTTGCATAATGTAAATATAACAAAAAACCGGCTCCAAGCATTAGCTATTTTCATTTATAACAGCAGTACAAGACAATATTAGAATACAAGACAATATTAGAATCTGTTTTTTTTTCCAAGCGTTTCATCAGTGTTTCAAATTTGTCATCATATTTGTAGTCACCTAATCCGCATCCGTCATGCACAAATGCACTTATATTTATGTTTCTGTGTAAGCGTTCTGACACAGTGTCTGAGAGTACCCGCAGCAGAAACTTTAGGCCAACCCACTTGAGATTACCAACCTCTGTCCAATGAACACCAAGCACAGATAAAGACAAGTATATGACGGTGACTATGTCACTTGGACAAATCCTAACCTTTATAACTCAGGTGAAATTACAAGTTTGACATAATCAATGTTGAACCCTTTGCCCTAATAGATTCAACCCTCTCACCACACTCAAGAAGAAAAGAAAGATATTACAATTGAAATCACTCACCAACCCGTAGCAATCTCCCTGAGAGAAGGCGACGACTCCTTGATCAGATCTCTTTCTTCCTTCTGTTTTGGATGACGAAGTCCTAAGAGCAAAGCACAGACTCTCTTAGATTTTCTGTGGACGAGCACCCCGAATCTCCAACTTGTGTTATTCTTTGTACCTCCACCCTCCTCCTATATTTATAGGATGAGAAATCTTATTTTAGGTCATAATATGATTTCCTAAATATAAAACCTTAAAATAAGAATCATATTCCACCTAAAATAGCCCAACACCAATTATGGACATCCAAATATAGTCAAATTAAATATTTGATACAAATTTAAAATCTAATCAAATATTACATTTAATGTGATTTCCAAATTATATCAAATCAAATCTTTGACCATATTTGGGCTCCAAAATTCACCAAATCCAGACTGGACCCCAACAATCTTCCCCTCCAGTCTGATGAGAGGGTGTTGACCCCATGGCTTCTCAACTGCACTTCATGCATGTCGTCCCGCGACAGAGTTTCTGCTCCCCCATGCCACCGATCTCCAATCCCCGAGTTGCTTTGCATCTTCCTTCGTCTTCAGCTCCTCAACCGTCACATCGACGCTAGCTGCCATGCGTAGCACCTTCTATACCACTGAGATCCTGCCTACATCAATGACACGGCTGAGACCAAAGTCCATGACTATCAGCCACACCGTGAGTCTTGGCTGTCTGTTCCTTACTTTCGTCTTCCACCGAAACGTGTTAACGTTCCGACAGACATAGATGTCTTCATCCTTAGTTGACCCAACTAAGCGGACGGTGCGATTCTCCCGAGATTCGAACTCCTGAATCTGCCCACCTTCGTGTCCGAACATGAAGCTCCCCTATACACATGCGTCCTCGAGCAGAACATCACGCACTGTGCATGTCGTCGATGACACACAGCTCCCCCGGAACTGTGTAAATGGTGACGCTCCCGCCTCAGATTGAGTTTGCTGCAAACATTAATCTCCTCCCTGGCCTCGAACTGCTGAAACCAATGTCGCTCCGTGAAGCTTTGGCAAACCACCCGTCGCCAAAACCGGATCAGTGAAGCAACCCCTACCTGGAGACCGACCAGCTGTTATGGGACCGACATACTAACCCTCAATCTTTGGCTCATCACCATTCGTCGCTTTGTCTCGACGAACTGAATCCTCCGTAATCCTTAAAGTATCTCGAAGCCCCTCCTCAACAAGTTTTCAACGATCCAACTCCTGTCGAATACCCCTCGAGCCTCCATCCGATGTCTGTGGTCTGCCTGTACAACTCATCGGCTTGAGCCTGTACATTCCACAACATAAATCTTCTCGAGCCTGCTGTTGGGAACCCTTCGTAAGCATCAAATTTGTCCCAAAATAAATTGCGACAACCATCATCCGTCAGCCTCCCTACCGAAACCAAGTTGTAGCGCAAAATCGTTACATGTCGCACATCCTTGAGAACGAGCTTCTCACCAAGCTCCGTTGTCAAGTGCACATCACCGATGCCTACAACTACAGCCATCCCCTTGTTGCCCATGTTCACACGTCCAAACATGTCGCCGTGGTATGACGTGAAGATCCTCCTATATGGAGTGGCGTGATACGACGCCCCCGTGTCCATGACCCAATCGCCATCATGACACATGTCACAAGATTCCTCTGCATTGGTTGCTGCGATGATGAGATCTCCCATAGCCGTTAGACCCTCCTGATCATCCTTGCCTTTGGCCTTCTCAACTTTGAGCTTCATGCAATTCCTCTTGATATGACTCATTTCGCCACAGTGATAGCAGCCCTCATTGCGGTCAGCAGTCGCAAGATCCCGAGAACTCTCCCCCTATCCTCGTCTGTGACTTGGGACTTCCCTTCCCAAAGGAAGCCACCAGAGCGAACTCCTGCGACGATTTCACTAGCTTACGCCAGATCTCCTCGTTCAACAAGCTGCTTTTGACTGTCTCCATCGTGACAAATCCACCAGGCGCGAAGTTGCTCACTGACACCACCAACGTCTCCCAGCTTTCCGGCAGAGAACTCAAAAGCAAAAGGACATGAAGCTCATTATCAATCATCATCTTCATCGCAGACAGCTGATTGATAATACCCTGAACCTCGTTCAGATGTTGTGCCACTGGGGCACCCTCCGTGTACTTCGAGTTGACGAGTTGGCAAATCAGAAACGCCTTATTGCCAGTCGTCTTCCTTTCGTACAGCGAATGCAGCTTCTCCCATAATGTTTTTGCCGAACTCTCCATGGACATGTGGTGAAACACCGAGTCATTCAGCCATTGGCGGATGAATCCAACGGCCTTCCGATCCAGTCGTTTCCAGTCTTCAGCAGCTTTGTCCGATGGCTTAGCGTTGTCGCCCTCCAACGGATCATGCAAGTCATTGCACTAGAGTAAATCCTCCATCATTGGCTTCCAAATCGCCCAATTCCTCCCTATGAGGGTGATCATACAAGTGTTTATCTGCTCCGTAAACAGTTGCCAGAACCAAAACCAAAAGCTCTGATACCAGATGTTGGGAATCGTACACGCCCTGCAAGCGTTCTGATACCGTGTCTGAGAGTACCTGCAGCAGAAACTTTAGGCCAACCCACCTGATATAACCAACCCCTGTCTAACGAACACCAAGCACAGATAAAGACAAGTATATGGCGGTGACTACGTCACATGGACAAATTTTACCCTTTTTAACTGAGGTGAAATTACAAGATTGACATAATCAATGTTGAACCCTTTGCCCTAATAGATTCAACCCTCACCACACTCAAGAAGAAAAGAAAGATTACAATTGAAAGCACTCACCAACTCGTAGCAATCTCCCTGAACAAAGGTGACGACTCCTCGATCAGATCTCTTTCTTCCTTCTGTATTGGATGGCGAAAGTCCTAAGAGCAAAGCACGGACCTTCTCTTAGATTTTCTGTGGACGAGCACCCTGAATCTACAACTTATGTTATTCTTTGTGCCTCCACCCTCCTATATTTATAGGATGAGAAATCCGATTTTAGGTCATAATAGAATTTTCTAAATATAAAACCTTAAAATAAGAATCATATCCCACCTAAAATAGCCCAACACCAATTATGGACGTCCAAATATGGTCAAATTAAATATTTGATACAAATTTAAAATCTAATCAAATCTTACATTTAATGTAGATTTCCAAATTATATCAAATCAAATCCTTGACCATATTTGAACTCCAAAATTCACCAAATCCAGCGTGTGTCTGTGGGTTCTCCATAGATGCAAATGGATCTTTTCTTATTATTCAGGACTGATCCTTTAGCAAAATGATGGGATTAGGGGGGGGGGGGGGGGGGGGGGGTGAGAGGGGTGGGGGGTGGGGTGGGGGTGGGGGGGGCGTGTTAGTTCATAGAATCTAGGCATGATGGTTGAAGAAGTGGAGTGCCTCCAGTGGTTTATGTGAATGTAAGATCTTTGATTGAAGCATTTTTTTTACATGGCTGCTACACAATTAGTCATGCTTTATGGATCTGATAGACAGGTAGCCTCGAATTTTTAAAAAAAAAAAAGTGTGTATAGCCAAATTAAGATTATTGAGATGAATGAGCAGCAATACAAGAAAAGACAAAAAAGTAAAGTTTTTTCGTAAGGTATTAAAAGATAGCTTCCTTTGGGGATAAAATGTAATTAAGAGTATCACTATACTCAACATGTTAGAGACTACAGTATGGAATTCAGATTACTTTCATTAGGCTTAGGTATAGATACATAGGAGGCTAGTACTCTAGCCAAAGTAGAATTAAAAGAAGCATAGACTAAGGAACATACGGATAAAAACCTATACAATGTCACTATTCTAACACCCCCCTCAAAATATGAATCAACCAATGAGATCAACCAATGATGCTGTGTGGAAAATACGTCTCATTGTGACAGCTGAATGTCCCTACAGGTGAGCTGAGGCAGGAAGTTGTGGACGGATCCCCTAAACCTGGTGGACTGACATGCCACTACAGATGTTTTCGTAGATGGCAGAGGAGGTGCCATCACTCATGAGCTTGAGGGACAAATCCCCTAGAATAAGAGGACTTACATGCCACTATGGAGTATGGATGTGTTTCTCATATAGCAGCCAAGAGAGGAATGACAACAAGGGGAGAAAGCAGAGAATTTATTGGTGAGGATCACAACGAACCACTAAATTTAACAAAATTGCAGAAAATCATAATCAGGTCACATTGATCAAGGATGGTTGGAACAAAAGCTGGAAATAACCACGGATGACCAATAAGGTCGCACTTGGCAATGGTATGGATCTAGTTGTGACAAGTAGAAGTATTTTTCATAGAACATGTTGCTGGCAAGCCACTGGAGGAGGTTCTGGATGAGACTAGCAATCGGAAGTGACAAATGTCAAAGGGAGGTCAATCTCAGGTGGAGAAGGGCTGCTGCAATCAAGGACGAGAACATCATGCCAATGGCAACCATAAAGAAGAAAAGATCAGACAATGGTTGAGGTTGGAGCAAGTGACTGGATCGTGCCAAAATGAGGCCAGTAGGTAGTTGGGAGAAGCGGTGGGGGGTAAGAGTTAGGGATGCCATTTATGGCTTCTCTTAAGAAATTTGGGAGTAGTGGTCGATGGAACAGAGATTAAAGATTGATAACAATGAGTGGACGATGAGCTGTTTGAGGATGGCCGTAAATAGCTGAGGACCTGGTTATTGAGTGAGGAGCACTGTGATGCAGCATTGGACATCGGAGGTCATGGTAGGGGGAGCATTGGCTGAGAGTGAAGGACCCAAAAGGGTTGTTTTCTACATTCGCTTGAGAAATTCGAGCAAAGAGTTGACGAGTGACAAGTACTGCATGAGTGCATGTACTTGAAGAGGCCGATGTAGTACATTATTGTAGTTGGTGGATGCAATGTTGTCAAAGTCGACTCGGATCGTAAAATTGTAAAGGGATCTAGATTGGGTCCCCTTAGGTCGGGATCTTCCAATCCGGGTCGGATCCCGATCCCATGACCCATCGTACAATCCATGTGATCCAGGTTCGATTCTTGTCCAAGATCCATATATGGGATCCGGATCGCGAAGAGTCAAAATTGGAACGGATCGTGAGATCCATGATCAGGATCCTAACAACAAAGGATCTATGTATGGAATCTGGATCGCAGAGAGTCAAAACCGATCAGATCGTAAGTTCAATCCGGAATCCTGACAACAAGGGGCGGATGGATCAACCAAGAGGTCGATGTTGAAAGCAGTTTGCTCGCGAATGGAATTGAACGAGGTTGAAGGAGCTGGATTTTCCAGGATGACAAGACATAGATGGTTATGTACTCGGGGAGGCATGAGACCCTGTACGGGCAAAAGTGGTCTCATCGAGTGATATTTTTAAGGTCATTTCGTTCGTTGAACAATTGGTGCACTTGGTTATATTAAGAGAGGAAAAGACACAATGTTCTAAATTTTGGTAGGCGGAGTCGGTGCACCGGAGGGCTGACTAGAGCCTAGGCGGCGAACTGAATAAATTTTTTTATTTTTTTTACAATGTAAACTACATAAATATATTGTATGTATTATAGAGAGACATAAGTTTATGTGCTCTTATGGCTAGTAAAGCATGTTTAAGTCATGCACAAAAGTGGGATGGTGGTGGTGAATTCGAATCTTGTCATTGTGAAAACTTTTTTTTTTTTTTGTGTGAACCCTAAATAAAGGGGGGGGGGGGGGGGAGGAGAGAGATAGTCCAGCCTCCTCTCCGCCTCTTTCCCCTCCATCTCGCCTCTCTCCCCTCCATCTAATTCAAAAAAAATTCTCTTTTTTTTTGGAAATTTTTTTCTTGAAAATTTTCAAAACAATTCGGCCGAACTGACCGAATTGATCCGCTAGACCCACCTAGACCGAAACCCACCTAAGACCGCCGCTAAGGGGGTTTCCGGTGCGGCCGGAATTTAGAACATTGAAAAGGCATTTAGATAGAGATGGAAGAGTGGAGTTGGTTGTTAGGACATAAGAGCAAGGTTCAAGAACTCGGTATCGGTATCGGACAGTTTGTATGAGTAGCCGTATCGGCAGTATCGGCGGTATCGGATATGTTGGTATCGGATGTATCGGCAATTTAAATAATTATTAATTAATTAGTAAAAAAATAGAAAAAATAATTTACATATTTATGCATTATTTAAGTGTTTTTCATGTTTTTTTTTAATTAGAATTGAATAAAACAATAGTCATCCTTGTTGAATGGTTTACCTGCGATATATACGTTTTCTTCCTTTACATATTTTTAGTTACAATCTTACTATGTCATTATATTCGTACTAATTGAATCTTGTATTGTTCTGTAGGTTTCAATTTTGACGAATAAAGGCGCATAGAGGGAGGCACAAGAGATTAGAAGCAAATAAGCAATGCAAATGGCAGGATGAGATAATGAGACAAGTGACAAGACCCATAATTATATCTGTCGAGGAATCGAGATATTTTTTAAAAATTTTGTAAATAAATAAAGATTTAATTGTATTCAGAAATTTAGTATAAGTGAGTAGTTATAAATTGTTACAATGTGATCTATGACACCAATTATTTTGTTTCATAATATATCGAAATAAAATTAGCAACAAGATTTACATGTTTAAATTTAAAAGTACGACAAAAAATCACTTAGCCAAAAAAATTCTTCGGGACTCTGGCCTATCCCTTCATTTAAATTTCATGAATAAAAGTCTTTTTACAATAAGTACGAACTACAATAAGGATACAAATACGAAAATGAATACAAATACAAAAAAATACAAATATATCACTAAAATTGTTCATAATTATCATAATCGTCCTGATATGGTTCTTGGTTATGAGGGTAGTAGCGACTGATATCTGTATTATGAAAAAAATTTGTCATGAGGCCATCAAATGTTGAATGTTGTTCCGCCTCTGGAGTGTTGTATGGATAATAACTTGTGCATGAACTATCATATGTATTGTTGTAATTGTCTGAAGGAGTAGGTACATCATGATGGCTAGATCCTCCAGCATATGTATCATCCATGCGGTGCTCTCTAGGTTGATAATCACTTGGCCAGTCTTCAGAGTATTCATGAGACTGATCTCCAGGACTTTCATATTCATTAGTATTGTCAGCACCAGCAGCGAGTGTAGCTCTATTGCCTCCACTATCAGTAGTGTCGTCTTTATCGTTGTCGACCTGTCGAGATTGTACATCTGGTGTTTTCTTTCTTTTTCCAGGCCTTCCAGCATTTTCGGCAATATCTTGTGGATCGACATCCAAGTTATCATCTAACCACTCATTTTCTCTGCCATCTAAGAGTGGTGTTTCCCTTTCTCTAGTCCAAGCTATGAGTGGATCTTCTTCATGAAATATCTCATCCAAATCAATAATATTTTGTTCATCTTGTGATCTTTGCATATTTCGAACCCTCAATCTCATATTATAATGGACAAAAACTAATTTTTCTAGTCTTGTCATTAAAAGTCTATTGCGGGGACAAGTATGGATGAGAGAAAATGTTGTCCAATTCCTTTCACAGTTATAAGAAGACACTGTTTGACTTAGGATGCGCACAGCTAATTGAGTCAAATTTGGGGCTTCCTCCCTAGCATGTATGGACCACCACTCAGCTACAAAATAATAAAATATATTAGCTTTGTAACTATATAAATTTAATTAATAAATATTTTAAAGTATGAACTATTACTACCAGGAAGACATCTATTTACAGCACTTTGGAATTGATTTGAACTAAATACGCCATTTCTCAATCTGAACTTTTCTGCCTGCAAAGTCATATTACAACAGTTATGGGTCTTATGACATTAAAATTAAATATTGTAAAGTTATAAAAAAATCCAATATCAAATAATATTTACCTCTTTGTTTATATTAAGGCGTGTTGTATTGTCATTTACCATTCTATTAACGACGCGGTGGAAACCATTCAGTACCTCGTCGTCATTTATAACATCATTAGAATATTGATATTTGGGATTCAAGAAATAACCTGCAATATTGAATAAATAACTAGTTTTAAAATCCCTACAAAAATTATAAAATAACATTTGAAGGGTATTCAATTTATAGAGTACTTACCAGCTGCATGTATATCTCGATGTAGTTGAGAATTCAATCATTTCCCACCACTTCCTATATCATTGACCAACATTCTTTTTTATCATTTCTTTAGCCCGGTCCATAGCCTCGTAAAGATGACCCATCTCCGCTTTATCATCGCTATCCACCATCCTTAAAACTTTTACTAGAGGTCAAAATATAGCAGTGACCCCTGCAATATCCCTCCAGTAAGTTTGACTCTCGATTAAACTGACAACCACATCTGCCTTTTCTCTATCTTTACGATTGTGTCTCATGTAGTTATCTGTCCAACCCCGTGTATTTATCATCCTTTTTAAATCAGCCTGATGTTTAAGGATGGAATCAAAAGCAATAAAATTGGTAGCAAACCTAGTGATGACTGGTCTAACCAATTCTCCATTCTGAGTCTCAGTCCTCATGATGCTAAGAGCCCAACCATAATTATATATGAAACAAGTCATATCTTGAGACTTCCGTATTAGTGGCTTAATATGTGGATCATTGGCTATATCCTTCAACATGAGATCTATGCAATGTGCTGCACATGGCGTCCAATATAAATTTCTTCTCACCTGCATATAAACATATATATTTAGAATGAAGCTATATTTACAATAATAAATAACATATATACAAACATATTTATAATAATAAAAATTCAGTATAAGTGCATTCTCACCTCCATTAACCTCATTCCCGCCTTCTTGTAGTTGGAGCCATTGTCAGTAATTATTTGGACGACCCTGTGTTCTCCAATCTGTTCCACAACTTCATTCATCAGTCCAAATATGTATTTACTATCTTTGTACTTGTTAGAGGCATCTACAGATTTAAGAAATATCGTTCCTTGTGGAGAATACACAAGAAAGTTAATAATGAATTTTCTGTCCTGTGTACTCCATCTATCGCACATAATGGTACATCCATACTCATCCCAATACCTATGAAATAATTTTAGGTACTCCTCCATGTCACTTATTTCCATATCCAAATAAGTATTTGAAATCTCATAAGGAGTTGGATCCTTTACTCCACCCCCGGAAGCTGCTATGGCATCTATCATTGGTTGATAGTGTGGACTTTTAGCAGCATTGAACGATATATTATTACATATAAAGAATTTTGATATAAATCTTCTTATATGATTTTGGCATTCTTTATCCCCTTAATTGCACCCTTTATTTTGGGTTGCATTGCCCCTTGTTTTCTGAGGACATAAGGGTCCATACTCCTTACTTCTATCTCTGAAATATTTTTCACCTCCTCCCCACGATATACGACTGACTTTGATCGGCCACCTAACGTCGGACCCCTGCTTGACCCTGTTTCTCTGTCCCCGACACTCCAACGTCTACCTCATTCCTCAGCTGCATGTTCTCTCCTACTTTGTCTCATGTCCCTTCTAAGATCCGTGAAGTCTTCAATTTCTTCTTCTGAGGAGGAATCTACTCGAGCTATCATTGTCAACTCCTCCTTTACCCTTTGCTTTCTTTGATTCGCCATTATTTTATCCTTTTTTACCCTCAACAAGCAACATTTCTTTTTTATATAGTAATTGGTACATCAAGACACGATGCTACATTTTCTGTAATATCCGCTAAGTGTTGTTTCAGCCGAGTAACACCTCCGTCCATTATTTTGCTACAATAATTGCATTCCACCCTCCTCTTATTATTAGGATTGACACATTTTCCATGTTTCCAACCAGCATCCATTTCCTCCGGCGTACGACTTTTTGGTGCCATTAAGTAATCCTGAAATGATATAACGTTACATACAATAATAATAAAAATGTTACATGCAGTAATAAAAACGTATAAAATTGTTAGATGCAATAATAAAAAATACAAAGATAGTAGATGCCTCTGACAAATAATGTGTATTCTCCAGTAATAATTACTGACCAAAAATACAAAGAAATATCGTTACAATAATAGATACTATATATTATCTAATTGTATTGTACATATACACTAAGTTTTATATATATATAGTTATATAAACTATAATGTTACATACAATAATATAGTTATATAAACTATAATGTTACATACAATAATAAAAAAATTGTTACATGCATAAATAAATATTGTTAGATAGTCATATATATAATCATATATACGATAAATAAATTGCAATAATATAAAACATTACATAGATAACAATAATAGCTAGTATATATATAATTTTGTTAGATAACAATAACATTACATTGCAATAATATATAATAATAATAATAATAATTAGATAGTATATATATAATCATATATACGATAAATAAATTGCAATAATATAAAACATTACATAGATAATAATAATAATTACATATATATATATATATATATATATATATATATATATATACATAAATTGCATATACATATATATAAATTGCATATACATATACATAAATTGCAATAATATAAAACAATACATTGCATTAATATATAATAATAATAATAATTACATATATATATATATATATATATATATATATATATACAAAGGAAAAAAGGTTAGATAGCAAAAAAGCAAGTTAGTCAACTAGTATTGATACATAATATATATATATGGCAAGTTAGAACACAAAATAAACATTGCTTTGTGGCTAGCTGGCTAATGATAGTATTGCTTCAACAGCGGTCACGAGTTCGACTCCTGCTTCTGCAGTTAAATTTTTTTTTCCTTCTCAAATCAGAATCGATATGGACCGTTAGATTTCGGCCATGGATCGCTTACGTGGACGGTGGGGATTATAACTTTTGTGTTACTGGCTGTCACTCAGTCCACGTGTTTTTGTTTTTTGTTTTTTTTGTATATCAGTGAATCGGGGAGAGGAGAGAAGAGAAACTCTCTCCACCGGCACCACCGCGGTCGTCCACCACCGCAGTCGTCCACCACCGCGTTCGTCACCACTCCACCGTGCGGGGTGAGGCCAGCTCGAAGAGGAGAGCGTCTCCACCCGTCCACCGTCGGTTGAAGTACGTCTGCGGCGGCGGTTGACATGACGACGGTTGCCGCGGCGGCGAATAAGGCGGGTATTTCGAAGGAGGAGCTAGGTACCTTCTGAAATTAGGTATTTTCTTCACAAACTTCTCCAAATTCTTCTGAATTTCTTTTTCTTCTTTGTTGTGGTATTTTTTGTAGAGAATTTTGATTTATTTATAGAACTTCTACTAGGAACTGTTCGAAATTTCTATTATTTGATGTGATGTCTCTGCAAAGATTTTTTTTTTATGTCGGAAAGGGAATCTCTACTGTTCTTTCTTCTAATATTAGGGTTTACGACACCGTATCGGACTGTATCGGACACGTATCGGACGATACTGGCCGATACCTGGCTTTTCGTGACAGTATCGGCCGATACCGATATTTTAGTGACGTATCGGATCGGCTACGTTCAAAACCGATCCGATACGACCGATACGTATCGGTATCGGCCGATACTTTAAACCTTGCATAAGAGGTGGTCGGCCATGTTTGATAGATGAACACTAGGGGTGACAATAGGAGATAAAGAGGAAGGGAGGTGGTGAGAGTTACATGGTTGACAAGTGGGTTATTAGGCAAGAAGATGCAGTTCTTTTGTTCACCCTTCTGATGCTTCACACTATTTGACAAGATTATAAGGAGATTTCCTGTCAGAGTGGTGTATGAGAATGGTGAGGCTCTCAAGTTCCAACGTACATGATAATCATGCCCAACATCAATAATGTATTAACTGGGATGGTGAGGCGGATTGGATGTTTGATGATGATGTAATGCAGTCAACAAAAGGATAGGCATCAATGACAGAGTTGTTCTTGTTGAAGTAGTAATGGCAACGTGAGGAGAAGATGCTTTAAGGGATGATGAAGAAAAGAAAAGAAAAGAAAAGAAAAGAAAAGAAAGATCTGTCTTGTTTTTTTGAGGGGAGGGGTGGGCGAGGAGTGGGTTGGGGTTGTGGCTCTGGAAAAAGGAAGGTGGTGACAGCTGGCTTCCTCTGATACCATGTGAGAGACTACATTTTGGAAATGTTGAGATTACTTCCATTACAGTTGAGGCAAACTATATATGGGGATATATACATAGGATGCTAGCTACTCTAGCCAATGTGGGACTAGGACAAGCATATACTAAATGAACAAAAGGATGGAAACCTATACAATGTCACTATTATTAACACAACAAAGGTCATTTGATGCGTCAAATAGCAGTAAAAATATTATATTTAAACTTTAAAGAGGTTACTAAGGGGAGGAACAGTGCAAGTTCAAACATGAATGAAGCTCTTGAGAAAGATATAACGCTTGCTGATGTACCTAAGGAGATAACGCTTGCTGATGTACCAAAGGAGATAATGCTTGATACCTGAGCGAAGAAAACGAATACATACAACCAACCCAAAGATTTTAGGATAAAGTCTTTGTTGTTCTTGTTGAGTGAGCCTGTGTAAGCTAACCTAAGTATACGTCTCAATACCTAAAGTTGAAGTATATATTATATTATACATAGATAACTAAAGCAGTGACACAATAAGAAACTCTTTACTACAGTTTATGTAGCTAGACTGTAACATTCTCAAAATTCAACATAATCAACTTTGAACTATAAAAATGGCATGTGCTGTCCATATTTTTAAGGCTAATTTTCACTTAAATACCCTCAACTATCATGTTTTTTTCACTTTAATACTTGTACTATTTTTATCAACTAAACATCCTGAAATATCTAAGTTTTTTCAAGTTCAGCCCTCTGTTAATCCATCGTTAAATTTAACGGTCATGTGTAGACACTTTTGCCCCCAAAATCATTATACACGGCCCCCAAAATCATTATACACAAAAAACGATGAAAATAATAATTAAGAAAACCCTAATCCTAACTTCTCCTTCCCCCAACCTTTGCCCCCTCACCCCACCCCCCCCCCACCCCCACCCCCACTCTACTATCCCTTCGACGCTCTAGCAGCAGTCGTCGTTGCTTCTATACGTATGTTGCGAGGGCATCATCGGGGCAATGAAGGTCGGGGGGAGGGGGGGGGACGATTTGGTACGGCCGACGGTGAGGAGGCGGCTGGCAAGAAGTAGAGGGATGTCGGGAGAAGGAGAAGTTAGGATTAGGGTTATGATTGGCCTTTCTCTAAACAAAATAGTTTACATTTACAACAAGAAGTTTTTATTAATTAGAATTACTTTAATTATCATTTTGTTGAACTTTAAGGGTAGTTTCATTGAAGTGTATATAATTATTATTTTTAAACAGTGTATATATAATTATTATTTTTAAACTAATTTTCACTTGAAATGTGTATATTGATAATTTAAATTTAAATTTATTATTAACTTTTGATGATGATGATGATGATGATTATTATTAGAAGATAGTAAGGCACATTATGGTCTTTTTGTGTTTACCGTAAGCTAAATTGAAAAATAGAGAGTTGAGGGTAATTAAGTGACAAAATAAAGTTAGGGTATTTAGTTCATAAAAAAAGTACATGGTATTAAAGTGAAAAAACATGATATTAGAAGGTATTCAACTGAAAATTAGCCTATTTTTAAGCATTTACCGTTTTCCTAGAAAATTGCAAACAATAATTGGATAGTTCAGCAATGCCTTCATTGCCTCTACCTTCCCTTCAGAAGTGTAAGTCAATCATCTCATTCATTAAATTATCATGCGAGGTTCATTTCCATTTTCAACAGTTATCATGAGGCAATGATAAATATCCTTGTCCTTAACCTATTAATTAAGAAAATACTTGCACTGACCTGATTCTTCTTCATCCTCATCACACCACTTGTTCCAATCAACCTTAATATATGGAGCAGGCTTCTCTACTGACTTCAGCAGACGCTTCCACCAACCGTTCTTCTCTTTCTGAACCGAGCACAATATGTTTCGCGATCCAATCTTTACTTTACTTCCCTGAGCAGAAGGTGCAAAGAAACATTCAAGAGAAGCATAACTGGCATGGGCACAGTAGTTTTATTTGAACGTATAAGTTATCAGAATTATTTTTGGGAACTTGGAAGGAGAAAACGATAATGAGAAGAATTACTGGGGATTATATGTTGTGCAATAGAAAGATATATCAGTCTTATTAATGTATGTCAAGTTAACATGCACATACTGCATTTAAAGACTTTGTCAAGACAAATTATAAACATAATCCAGTAAGCAATGTCCATCATCTATTCGGGTTATACAGAGAATAATTGGATGAGTTTGTATGTGATCAGATTATCACCAAAGAACAAGTTGTTCATGCATATAATAAGGTTTTAGCTTTGGTGGAACTAAAGTAGGACTGAGCATTAATCGGTTTTAAACATTAAACCGAACCGGACCGAACCGAATAGGCTATTCGGTTCGGTTCAAAACAGTTTCGGGTCGGATTCGGGTTTAGAAAATAATAATATCGGTTATCGGTTTCGGGTTCGGATTTTGAATTCGGTTTCGGGTAAAAACCGAAAACCGAATTACACAGTGTAAGTACCAAAATACCCTCAGTCCTAACCCTAGGTATATAATATCATTTCTCTCTCTCTCCGCTCATTTCCTTTCTCTCCGGTCTCCGCTCATTTCCTTTCCTTCCCTTCCCTTTCCCTCAGTCCTCACTCAGATCCCTGCTGCCGCTCTCTTTTCTCTTCCGGTGACCGGTCTTCCCTTCCCCCCCTCCCCCAAAACCCTAACAGCCTAACTTCACCAGTTCACCTCTCATCTCCGGACCCCGCTGGTCGCCGTCGGCTGGCTGGATCTGAACTTGATCTGAAGTTCTGACTTCTCACCGCCGTCGGCTGGCTGGATCTGAACTAGATCTGAAGTTCTGACTTCTCGCCGCCGTCGGCTGGCTGGATCTGATAGTCCTGCCTCTTCTCACCGCCTCTCTTCTCTGGATCTGAAGTTCTGACTTCTGAAGGCTGTATCTAAAGTTCTGAAGGCTGGATCTGAACTTCTAAGGTCTGGATCTGAACTTCTGAAGGGTGGATTTGAAGTTCTAAGGTCTGGATCTGAATTTCTCTACCATTTTTAAAAATATTTGTCATATATTTTTTGTTTATTATTTGTTTCTCCTAACTTGTTCTAATTTTTTTTTTTCAGATCTACGGATCTGAACTTCTGGAGTCGGGATCTAGCAATATAGCTAGGTAATATTTTTCTCTAGCAGTATATGTCATATTTTATTTATTTCTTACATTGGATCTAAACTTCTCTACCTTTCTGGAGTCGGGATCTACGGATCTGAACTCTACCTTTCATTTAAAAATATGTATTTATCTAGCAATATAGTTGGGATCTGAACTTCTGTGGCAGATCAAATGTGTGCTTGTTATATGTTATTTTTTACAGCAGTATATGTTATTTTTCTAGCAGTATATGTTATTTTTTACAGCAGTATATGTTATTTTTTACAGCAGTATATAAAAATATGTATTTCTCTAGCAGTATATGTTATTTTTTACATTGTGTAGATCAAATGTGTAAAAAATAACAAATTTTTAGCATGCAGCATGTTTAGATGAAATGTGTAAAAAATAACAAATGTTAGTTAATGTATTTCTATTTCTGTTTCTTATTATGCATGCAGCATGTTTAGATCAAATGTTTAGCATAATTATACATATTTTATTTCTGTTTCTTATTATATTTAGCATAATTATACATATTTTATTTCTGTTTCTTATTATGCATGTTTAGATCAAATGTTTCATGTTTAGATTAAATGTGTAGATCAGTAACTTGTAATACATTTCTTATTATTTCTGGCAATATATTTCTCTCATTTATTATTTATGAAAATATATTTAAAGTCTGGAATCTGGTTATAGCAATATATTTCCTTTATTTATTATTTCTCTTGTTAGCAATATTTTATTTGTCAGATGAGTAGATCAGTTACATTAGTAGAGTTATTTTGATAAAATGTGCAAATTAGATATGCATGTACATGTTCTTGTAAATTAGTAATTAGATATGCTTCATGCATGTTCTTGTAATTTTTTTGTGAATTATATATGCATCTAAATGTTTTGTAAATTAGATATGCATTTTAATAATTATAGTGTACTGGTTCTGAAGTGTTTTCTTGAACTGTTTGTATATTGTTGAATTGTGTGCATATTCAACAATCTGAAGTGGGTGCTCTGGAATTTATCTTGGCTTGAATCGCTGTAAGAATTCTCTCTTTGCATCTTGGGTGTTCTGGAATAAATATATGTCATTAGTCCAGTTTGCAGTTTGCACTTGCAGGACAAATTATTGCTTATAATGCTTAGTTTGCACATATGTCGCAGCGCGCAATGGCCAGATTGCCTATAGGCTAAAAGTCTCAAATGAATATTGTTGTTGATTGAATGATTATTGCATACTGAGAAGAATTTATTTTGTATGAGAACATTAGTTCTTGTTTTTTTAGTATGTAGTTGAGTTTTGAATGATTTGAACTTGTTTTGAATGTTTTTTTTTTAGTTCTTGATTTTTTAGTATCTGATTTTTTTGATTAATATCTTTTTTTTTAGTTCTTGATTTTAGATGTCAAATGAAGGAGAGCTTAATAGGAATAATTTTGAATAATTATTGTTGATTGAATAATCTTTACATAGTGAGAAGAACATTTTATTTATGAGAACATTAGTTCTTAGTTCTTTTTTTGGCACAATAAACTGTTGTAATAATAAACTGTTGTAATAATAAACTGTTGTAACTAACTGTTGTAATAATAAACTGTTGTAACTAACTGTTGTAATAATAAACTTTTGGCACAATAAACTGTTGTAACTAACTGTTGTAATAATCTGAAAATAAAATGAAATATTTGGCACATTTTGGCACATTTTAAAATCTTATATATTATTTACTAAAATTACTTTCTCATACTAAAATTACTATCAAAAATTAATAGGTCATTTATTGCGTCAAATAAGTCAAGTTCATGGCATCAACATCATACTCATGCAATGTGAGTTTTCTTATCTTCAGTTTCATTTTGTGAATTTGCTTTTGAATTGAAATATTTTTTTTGTTTTCATGTTTATTTAGATGTCAAGCGAAGCTCAACCTATTGAGCTTGAGGTTCCGGTTGTGAGGGGAACAAGTTCCCAAGGCACAAATGACCCTGACACAATTATTTGTAAACTCAAAGCAAAAAACAAACGGATTGGGAAAAAAAAGGGCTGTTTATTGGAATGAATTTAGACAATTTCAAGAGAATAAGAACCCAAAAGCAGAGTGTAACTACTGCAAAAAACACTATTATTGTCACCCTGTAATTAATGGGACCTCCTCAGTTAGAAATCATTAGCTTATATGTCCCCTTAATCCAAAGCACAAAGGTCCTTCTCAATCAATATTGAGTATGCAATGTGTTGAGAAAGGCTAGATTGAAAATTACAAAAAAGAATTATCAACTTTTGTCCAATTTCAAGTCATAAAGGCGAGGCTATTGGGAGGGAAGTTGAGTCATGTTTGATTTAGTGGGGCATTGAGAAAATTTTTACAATCACCGTTGATAATGCTAGCTCTAATGACGTTGCTATTGCTTATCTAAGCAAAAAGTTTGCACAACGGGAAAATAGTATTCTTCAATGCAAGTATTTACATATGCGTTGCATTGCACATATTATCAATCTTGTTGTAGTAGATGGGTTAAAAATGATGTCTTCTTCAGTTGCTCGTGTCCGGAGAGCTATTAGCTATGTTAGACAATCACCTTCACGTTTTCAAAAGTTTAAAGATTGTGCTCAAATTGAAAAAATAGAAAGCAAGAAATTATTGTGTCTAGATGTGAGCACCCGTTGGAATTCAACATATTTGATGTTGGATACGGCCCAAAGGTTTCAAAGTGCCTTTGAGAGATTCCAAGACGAAGATCTTTCATTCAAAAGAGAACTTGAGGGTGAGAATTTGTTTCCAACCGAACAAGATTGGATGAATGTGAGAAGGTTGTGTACGTTTTTAGAACATTTCTATGAATTCACCTTACGTGTGTCGGGCTCTTTATATGTCACTTCAAACAAGTTTTTTGAAGAGATTGCATCTATTGA
Source organism: Iris macrosiphon (assembly GCA_036927795.1). NCBI lineage: Eukaryota > Viridiplantae > Streptophyta > Magnoliopsida > Asparagales > Iridaceae > Iris > Iris macrosiphon. The sequence goes on along the minus strand of JAYESA010000006.1, from coordinate 146,177,132 downwards.
TTTTCTCTTGAAGAATGCTAAGAGTAATGACGACTTCGAGTTGTCTATTATGGCGGATAAAATGAGAGAGAAATATGATAAATATTGGGGGGACGTCGAGAAGATGAATATGGTTGTCTTCATTGCGCCACTCTTTGATCCAAGGCAAAAGTTTGCATATTTGGAATGGTGGCTATATCAACTCTATGGCCAATCAAAGGGTGACACCATACTAGAGAAGGTTAAAATGGTTCTTTATTCCACGTTTGAAGAATACAAAAAGTTGTATGCACCTATAGTTTCTTCTACAACTAGTGAAATGGGTGAATCTCCTACCATCGAAGATCGTCCAGTCTTTAACTTGAAAAGTATGATGAAGGCTCAATATAAAAATCATAAAATAAAAACTGTTGGTTTTGATAATAAATCTGAGTTGGATCGTTATCTTATTGAGCCCACCGAAGCCGATGAAGATGAGAATCCAAATTTTGATCTCTTGGCTTGGTGGAAAATCAACTCTCCTCGTTTTCTTGTTCTTTCAAGAATGGTTCGTGATATCTTGGCTGTTCCTATATCTACGGTAGCTTCGGAGAGTGCATTTAGTACCGGTGGTAGGGTCCTTGATGCATTTAGGAGTTCTTTGACACCTAAGATTGTTCAGGGTCTTATTTGTTCTCAAGATTGGTTTAGGACTGGTTCCGATCGATCTATTGTTACTAATCTTGAAGAAAATTTGGAATCCCTGGATAAACTTGAAAAAGGTATCATTTTATATAATAATTTATATCACATAATGTTATTTTTTTGTTTTTTACTTGTATTGATTGTTCCTGTAATTTTGTATACTTATGTAGATTTAAGCCAATTGATGGGTTCAACCTCAAGCGATGTTTGAAGAGTTATTTTTTGGAATCTGGATTGTTTGGTTTGGATTATGTAATATTAAACACTGTCACTGAAATGTGTAGCCAGCCCCAGGTTTTCAGTTTTCACTAAACAATGCACTGCATCATTTTGGATTATGTAATATTAAACAGTGTCACTGAAATGTAAATTGGTAGCCAGGCCCCAGGTTTACACATTATATGTAAATTGGTAAATTGGTAGCCAGGCCCCAAGTTTACACATTTACATATTATATGCACTACCACTTTTATAGTTTATACGTAAATTGGTATATCAATGCACTTTATATGTAACAATTAGCCAATGTTATTTTTTAATAGTTTGTGTATTACAGCTACTTTTTTATTCCATTATAAGTTGCTAACAAGTATGTGAAGAAAATTGCAATGATGATATGGCATTAGTAAGTGGACAGTTACTACAATGCAATGAATGCATCATTTTTTTATTCACAATTGCCTATCTGAGCTTCAAATACTTGCAATGATGATATGATGATATGGCATTAGTAAGTGGACAGATACTAATTGCACAATTGCCTATCTGATCTGAGCTTCAAAGACTTCAAACCATACTTTCTCTTGCTCCATCATGCAGATTTTGGATTTGACTATCTGGGTTCTGTTTAGGCTTGAAAAAATTGAGTGTTTCGATTCTTAATGTGTGCTAAATCTGCCACATTCAAGATTCTCAATGTGTGCTAAGTCTCCACTTTCAATCGGTGATGTTCATTCAGTTGCTCATCGTCTCCCTTCATTAATCAAACAGAGGTAAAGGCTCAAAACAATTGTTTTATGTACTGAGACTGAGAGTTTAATGTTTTATGTTTCATGTATCATTATTTGATTGTTTCATGTCTCTTTTGATTGTTTCATGTCTCTGTCAACAAGCACACCTCAAACTGGCAAAGGACTGAAGGAGTGGGCTACACCAGTTATGATGTTTGGCAAGGAAAAATCTGGAGATGTGTATATAATGTCCCATTTGTATTGTTGTGAATTGTGAATTTTTATGGAATTTGTATCTGTCATCTGTGTATCATTTGTATCTGTGTATGTATTGTTGTGATAGATTTTGTATTTGTCTGTCTGTGTATCATTTGTATCTGTGTATGTATTGTTGTGACTTGTGAATTTTTATGGATTTTGTATCTGTGTTATTGTGTATCATTTGTTTGTGTATGTATTGTTGTGACTTGTGAATTTTTATGGATTTTGTGTCTGTGTATCATTTGTATCTGTGTATCATTTTTTAATAGTTGAGTATATAATGTCCCAGTAACAAAAAATGAATTTGTATGTATATTTTGTGTATGAATTTTTATGAATTTTTTGGACAATTGTTTAGTCCAGGCCCATTAACAAAAAATGGCCCAATTATCCGGCCCACTAAAAAAATTGGCCCAACCGAATAAACCGATTAAGCCGAATAAACCGATCTAATTATCTCGGTTCGGTTTTTTTTCGGTTTCTCCTACATTCGGTTTGGTTTCGGTTTGAATTTTTTTAGTTTCGGTTTAATCGGTTTTGGATAAATCGGTTCGGCTTAAACCGATTTACCCGAATACTCACCCCTAAACTAAAGTAACTTGTTTTCAAATAGGAACATAAGATTGACATGAAAGCTAACATGGGCTAGGGCCCTTGCTTCTATTGGAAATGTGAATATTATTGCTGCCAGAAGAGCACTTGGGGCATTGCAGAATGTAGTGGTGTACACAATGTGCATCATGAAGCCAACCATCGTACACTTGTGGTAGAAGGGTACAGTCTTAGTATTCATCTCTAGCACAAGTGTTAGATGTCAAGCATATGAAGACAGTGAAATGGTATATTAACAACCACAAGATTCTCACCAGATAACTTTGCAACACAGATATGTACATGCAACTGTCAAGGGACAGGGAACTTATAATAGATAACAAGGTAACTGTTGTGGCTTTTCCCAGTACAAGATTAGGTGAGAAGAATATGTTAATTCCATGCATCATTTCATAATTTATCTAGAAGTCGTCGCTGAGATGGGGGTCAAGGTAGAGTGTCATGAGTTCTTAATAGAAACTACGACTACTTGGTCTGAGAGTTAGAATTAGAGCAATTTTATATCGTGAATAGTGAATGTGAAATTTCAGAAGTAAATTTTGTCATGTGCAGCCAAGTTTTGTAGATATGTGAATGGGTGGTAGCTAAGACCCAACCATCAAAAGTCTTTCACTTTTCTCTCGTTTCTCAAGGAAGGACAGTTAAATTCCATCAAGTACAAAAGGAATGAACAACATGAATCACCAAAGGTTGGGAAACCAATGGGTTGAGGCCTTTGGTATTGGAGGGAAGGAGAGGTCCTTTTGGATCAAATCCAGGGGGAACTGTCAAAGACTGGCATCTATAATCATGAGGCTATACATAAAAAATAAATTTACCACACCTATATAAAAACAGAGCCAGCTGATAGGAACCAAATAGAGGGCCATGAATCGCATCTACAATCTCCACTACATATAGAGGGCCATGAATTGCATCTACAATCTCCACTACATAACTCCTAGTTCAATCTCTCCTCCTTGGAAGAATGCCTCACCTGATGTTTGTCTTGGTCGTTGCTCTAACTGCATCTCAAGAAGACAATCTCAAACAACATGAATTATACTCTTGATGGTTCAGGTTATCCCTGTCATTACAACATCTTCAAATGGCTCAACATAGACCAGCTGCTATGATTTTTCGGGCTACGAAGTCTTCTCTATTAGTTCTCTTTCGCTCCGTCCATATAATAAATTAGGCTGGCTCTAAAGAACTTGAGTATATCATGGACCATCTCTCAGCTAACTCCAGGTGTATAAACCTTCTCAAAATTTTCATCACGACTGTAAAGGCTTCTTAACAAAAACTTGATCCATAGTGCACCAAAAGGAAGTAAAGGTTGGACAACGCAGTCGTTGAGGCCTTCCCCGTTAAGGGAAGCAAAGTTATTGGGTTCGAAAGTGCAGGGGTGGGGAGGAGGCAGTAAAGTAATGCCCCTTATTGTCAAAAAAAAAAAACAATTCACCAAGAAGTCTGAAATTTAGGTAGACTCTTAGATCCCTCAAATTTAGTTTTGATGCTTTTATCCCCTCTGAAGTAATCCCTCACATTTAGTAAGACAGCAAAAGTGCTCTTTATTTTTTTACGGTAAAAGATGAAGCAAAGTAAACTCAGCCCAAAACATCATACATTCATATGTTTCAAAAATTAAAAAATAATCAAATTAAGTTATCACAAGTAAGAAAAAACATAATAATAATAATAATAATCAAATTAAGTTATCCCAAGTAAGAAAAAACATAACCTACCCTTTTTAAGAGACCCTAATGTGACGTTTATATGTAGGAATGTCGCTCAAGAATCCGGGATTCCAACATAGATTCTCACATTTGGCATAAAGCACCATCAATATCCCATGGAATGTTGGATACCCCCCGGCATCACATTTCCAGATTTCATGAGAATATTATTCCCCTGCAGATAGGTAGGAATGTAAGATTCTCACATTGTGGGAATCTAACCCAATCTCATAATATGAATTTCAATTTATATCATTTTCCAACTAAATACTAACTAAACAAATAATAAAGATTACAGAATAATAGGTAACTATTATAGAATAATAAAGTAAATAATAGAATATCAGAAAATATTAATTAAAAACTAAATAATAACAACAATAACATAGGCCTAAAGTTATTTTAAAGTATATATATATATATATATATATATATATATATATATATATATATATATATATAATAGATGATAGAGTGGCATTATAATTATTGATATCTATATGGGATTTACAATCATATCAGAAGAAATTATTATTTATTAATGTGACATACATGAGAAAACCTTTGTTACATTTTAAATTTAGTTTGAGAAAATAGGTGCCATTACTTGTAAAAAAAAAAGTCTTATTGATAATGGCATCATATGATTTAAGTATGCTTGTTCAAAAATTTAATGGTTTTATTCGCATTGAAGATGATTATGTTACAGATTTTGACATTGACCTGCCTTGCATATGGTTAATTTGGCAAAATTAAGCTTGGACATGTCACATTCTGGAGAATATAGAAAGTATACCAGACGCAAGAATGTTACAGTCCTAGAAATGTGTAAATTAATCAAACACGAAAACCTGACATTCCCAGAAATTTTATATCTAGGCATCACATTACTAAGATTGTAATTCCAGAAAGAAACATTGCCTTCCGCCTACCAAATGCATAAGAAAAGTATATAGATTCTATGTGAAAAATAACTTATTATATTTGTAGCATTATTTTCTGACCCCAAAAATCTGGGATAAAGTTTTTTTTTTTAGCATGATGTTGATTACATTACGCAATAATTCATTTGAGTTTTTGATTAAGTTTAGTAGTATAATATCACTAATAATCATGCAATCAATATATTTTTAATACTTAAACTTGGCATAGCCCTAGTGTGCATTAATTTTTTCATCCTTGCTACTATGATATTGCTTTCTTCGCAGAAAAGCAATAAGCAATAGTAAAATTGATGCAAATGAAGAAGCCATGATGAGCCAAAGACACGGCTAGCCCACGGATTTTCTTGAACCGTCCACGATATCACCAGGGCCAAGAAATCGAGAGGTTCAGTTGCCACGTCAGCGGACGGGGGTCGAAGAGGCAGTACTATCCGGATGGGGATCGAGGGTGTTCAAAGGCAAATCTCCCGAAAGCTAATCAGAGTTTCAGATCTGGTTAGCTTCGGACTAGTGCCATTAGGAGGAGAAGCCAATATTCAAACAAAGAAAAGAAGCCAAGCCATCAAGACCTAGAGCTCAATATTTCTGTATATTTATTCTCTAGGATTAATTGAAACTTAATAAGTATGCACCAAATGAAAGCAAAACCCAAAACAGATAACCAGTCAGCCAAACTTCCAAAATAGTCTATTGGTGATATACCGGCCGGTATACCGCCGAATATATTGTTCCCTTGGATTTTCACCTAAGGGCTCCTTGTTCCCTACTCTGCATTAATTCTCCCTTAACAGTATACTGCCCGATATACTGTTACACAGATTTTTTTTTATCCAGCAGCTTTCTGTTCTGCTCACTGTGCATAAATTGAGTTAAGCAATATATTGTCTAGTATACCGGACAATATACTACCTCGGCATATCCATAGTGCATTAAATGCCACAACAGCTATATTTATAGTCGTTGTATAGCCGTTACTATACAGACAGTATACCATCAGTACATTAACACTCTATTTTGAGAGCTTCCTTGTGTGTTATATATAAATCCATTTGCCTCTTTTGTTTCAACTTCTTGGAGCCTTAACTTTTCATCTTCTATATACAAAACCTCTCGACATACAAGAGTTATTCATTTGCCAAATCTAATTGAGATAGAGTTGGATTGAGTTGTAAAGTGAGATCTTCAAATTGTTTGAGAAGATCAAAATCATCTCTTGTAAGAAGTTGAAGTATGCAAGCCTTCGTATCAAAGCTTGTGTAGAAGTCGATAAATCCTTTGAATCAAAGCTCGTGTGTAAGAAATCGACGAGGCCTTCGGATAAAAGCTCGCAAATGTAACTATTTGTTATAATAGTGGATTAAAGCCAAAGAGATTTCCAGAACTGGAGTGCCTCACGGAGGATACGAGGATACATCGGATGTCGGTATTCTAATCTTATTTCTAGGACATATTTTAAATTATCATTTTGCGTTCTTAATTGTTCTAAATTAAATCGTTAAACCCTATTCAACCCCCCCCCCCCTCCCCCTCTAGTGTGCTTTCAGATTATACATTCATATCCAAAACTCAGTGCAAAAGGGATAACATGTGTAAAAGTTTTCCACACATCCAGTGGGTCAGAGAGTTGAGTTCTGATACTGGCGGTTTTTGTCAGTGTTCTAAATGGCGGTTGAAGCGGCCGCCTAGGCGGCACCTAGGCGGTAGTCGGTCTCTCTCCGCACCGCTTTTACGGTAGGCGGTGGAGTAGGCGGTCAATGGAGGTTTGACGTCGTAGGCGAAGGTGAGACGGTATAGGCGAGCGCCTAGACGGAGCAATACCTAACAAGATATTTTGGCAAAAGATTGTGCAAGCATTATGGGCCTATGGTTCACTTTTACAAGACAAAAATTTCATAAATCTTTGATCTACAACTTAGTTATGAATGAAATACCCTTAAAATAGGCATATTATGCACACACAAAACTCGTAAAATAGTAAAAATTGTCCAAAATGTATTAACCGCCTAGGCGGTGCCTAGGCTGTAGGCGGACTCTCTTCGTCGTGCACCCGCCTACCGCGTTTAGAACCTTGGTTTTTGTTATCTAAACAAAGCAAAGCCAGTACAAATTGGTGAAATGTTTGAAGGTGACATTGCGTCCCAAATATACTATTGACAAATATTAAGGATCATAGTTGTTTTCATTAATCAAAAAATGCATAGGACATGTCAATCAAAGTGAATTTTTGGATTCTGTATAAATCTCCCTTGCCATATTTATATTTTCCTAGGGTATTTGATGATCATTGCCTAAGGACACGTTGGAGTGTCTTGTATCTTAGCAAGATTTAGGCAGCGTTTGGTTATCATTTATAAATCTGATTTCTGAGTTTAAACATACTTTCCTTTGGAAAAAGTGTTTGGCAGCAGTTTTTCGAAAAAAAAAATCATAATTTTTTTTCAAAACAACTGCGTTTAAGCACAGCTTTTAGGAAGTAGCAAAACCCTACTTTATATCTCACGTTTCAGAGAAAACCGAGGGTCCCATCTCCCCCCCCCCCCCCAACACACTCACCAATCTGATTTTCTCTCCTTATTTTCAAGTTTCAACGCCTCCATCTCTTCATTTTCAACGCCTCCTTCCCGTCCCGGCCAGTCCGATCAAGCGCAGCCGCAGCCGAACCCGGGAAAGGAAAGCTCGACCTCAGCCAGCGCCGCGGCAGCGGCCTCGTCCTCGGCTTCTTCACCTCGAGGTCATCCTCGTCCGGGCTGTTGAACTCTGCCTGGAGAGGCCTATTTCCCACTTTGCCTCGTCGCGGGAGAGCGCCGGATTCGGTCGACCTCAACCGGACGAAGTGGACTCGACCTTGGCCGCCTTGTCCTTTGCCTCGTCGACGACCTCGATTTGGGGTTTTTCCAGTCGCCGGAGAACTCGTCGACTTCGTCCGTTCTGGAGTCCACCGTCGTCGACGAGGCAAAGGACGAGGACTCGAAGCACATAACTCATGAACTCGACCTCGGAGAAGGAGACGTCGAGAGGTGGTGGCACAACGGGAACGCTGATGTCGTCGAGAGGAGGAACGACGGAGCGGTGTGGGACTGGTGACAGGGAACATGACACAAAACATGACACATTATTTTCTAAAATTTTATTACCAAACAGAATCCTAATTTTTCTTTCCAGAAAACTACTTTTCAGATGAAAGTAACCAAACGCAAAGTCAAAAAAAATTTACTCCCAAAACACCTTTATAACTTACTTTCTGAAAACTGTTTTCTGAACAAAATTTCAGAAAGTCTATCTAAACGGACACTTAGGCTTTACAAATAGCACTATATTCCCCAATAGAACCTTCGTTACCTTCCAATTGAAACTGATATCATCCCTTATGTATCCTTCAACAAATATAATATAAAAATATCATTTTGATATGCAGTTTTTCTCCACCTTTGTTGCAAGGACATGGATTCGACACGACATGTTTCAGACACGACATGGATTATGCACCTATTTTGGTGTCACCTAGTGCAATCCGGAGTGTCTTTGGTGTCTCTAGTACATGTTCGACTTTGACACGACAGGGACACAGCATGAATTTTGGAGTGTCTATGCTTCTTAGTTCACCACCATGGAGTTTGATTGTGAATGAGTGACCATACAGAAGACGAGTTAAGACTACATATTTTGATTATGTTATGATTAACTAATTATTGTAGGAACAATAACAACCAAAAAGAGACTATAAAAAAAATGTGTCCCAATGCCACGAAGCCCCGATAATTGCAAGATATGAGAAGGATGAAGAGGTATATAGCCTTTCCCACAAATATACGAAGAGACTTTTTCCACAAATCAAATCGCATCCTTCAGGATGCAAGTGCCAAGCTCTCGTGCCTAGTTGCGCCCCTATAATCAAGAAGATATTATGGAAGCATAATTGGTTGAAATCGTGAAGAGCATATTTGGCTGGAAAATGAATGTCTTCAAATATATCCAAATTAGTGTACTTTTTACAGACATTTTGCCACGCCTGATGCCATATATTTGTTTCATGTATAGTTTTCGTAAAGAAGGAATGTGTATACAATAGAGAACAAGAGAATAGTAAGTTTAAATCATCAAGATGATTAATATGCGTGAACAGGAAAAACAAAATGACAGATGGGTGTGAAAATGTGCAGAAGGGTACATCCCCAAAGTCCTCACCTAAGCAGAACAAAATATCACATCCTAAGACAATAGTAAGGTCCTCCATAGTGATATATTGGTAAGGAGCAAATATGTTATTTTCAACTCCATGATTGAAGCCCATTGTCATGAGATATAGAATAGAGTTTACTTGAAGTGTGTAACTATTTGTAACGGCCACAGCCACAGGCTCACAACACTGAACAGATACCATCCTTCATCTTTACATGCTAGCACACTCAAATTTGCCAGCAACATATACACTGTTATCTTGTTTTCACTTAAAGGAGTGGCAGGAGGTGGTTTCATTCCCAGACTAAAATTCTTAAGATCCAATTCTTCGAATCAAACTGAAGTAAAAACATCCAAAAGAGTAGAGCAGAAAACTAGCAATTTGACTGTACGAGGGAGCAGTTGAATTTTTTTTTTAAACCCAATATTGTTTCTCTAAAAGCATATTGCAATATCTCCATTTTTCCCAAAACATTTATCATATAACATATATATCCCAAAATCATAGTTGTCAAAGGTGAAAAGAGCATTGCGCCAAGGTCCTCCGAAGCCTAGGCACGAAGAGCAAAACCAAGGCACGCACCTGCAAGAAAAGGCGCATGCATAACACCAAAACATGTATGTCCCAAATATATCTCACAAGGAGGATGTTGCAAGGAAGAAATAGTGAGTAGCAGATGTCAAGGAGATACTGCTCGAAGATGACGAATGAGGAGATATCGAAGACAAGGAGGAAGTTGTTGCGAGGACGAGGTGAATACTACAAATAGTGACATCAAGGAGAATGAGTGGACTACGAGTGCACATGGGAGAAGTTGACATTGAGTGGTGTACGGAGGGAAGAGTTGCGATGAGTGGTGGAGTGGAGAAACGGCGAGTGCGGAAGTCAGCAACGAGCACGGGAGTCGGCGGCGAGTGGTGGAGAGGAGAAACGGCGAGTGCGGGAGTCGGCAATGAGCACGGGAGTCAGCAGCGAGTAGAGGGAAAGAGAGATCATCGATGTCCGTACCAGAAATATCAATGGGAGGCATTCCATAATCCATACCATAGAGAGGAGTTCGGGTTTAACTTCTTTCTTTCTTAGGTTGGGGCCTAGACACCTCACACCCCACCCAAGGTGCACAATTATGTGGCTTTTGCCTTTGCCATGCGATTTGGCTGGAACGAGAAGCTTTGTTGCTCTTCGTGCCTATACATGCGCCTACGCGAGCTTTTAACAACTATTCTCCAAATAACTAAGAATATTCCAAACAACTTAGAGATGGTTCATCTCTCACTTCTTCTTTTCGAGACAAGGAAAAGTTATCTTTTTTAGATAAGGGACAATCATTCACATGTCAAAACACCAGAACTTCCCCTTCTCATATCCAAGGTCTCGTCATGTGAAAGTTTAGATACCTAGTTTCCTTTGAGTTTCTAGAAACTAAAGGAAGTAGATTTCCGAGCTAAAAATGTTATTTGTGTGGTAGAAATTAGAATAACAAAACTAAAACAATATGATTACATGTAATTATTAGAATAATATAAATGTGAATATATTAATTAATTTGGTCCACTTTTGTAAAAGAAAAATAAGAATAAATGTGTCTCCACTAGTTTCTTGAACTAAAGCCTTTGATTTTCATTTTTGCTAGTGTGGTAGAAAGTTTGGAAACTTTGTTTCCAACAACCAAATAACACAGTAGTTTTCTACTGGTTTTCTAGTTTTCATGTTACTTTTCTTTTCGGTTCACAAACAGGCCCTTAAGGGTTATTTAGTACGCGGTAATACGGATGAAAATATGTTATTTATATCCATATTACTCTGTTTGGCATAAGCTTTATCGAAATTCCTTGAAATAGTTTATTCCTTTTGACATCATATTTCCACCCTACGGGGAATACTTGGTGAGAGGTAGATATTTCGTAATCCCACCTAACGGAAATAGTGATATTTTTCAGATTTTTTAAACTACCACCGGTCAAAACTTGAGCCCAACCTGACCTGGATTTGGCTCGAGAAAAACATGACCGCACCCGACCCAAACTCAATTAGAACCCAAATCTCACCGGACACAAATCCGACCCAACTCAACTAGGCCCAAACACAACACAAATTTGACCAGACCCAAACCCAACCCAACTCAACTAGACCCAAACCCAACATAAATTTGACCGAACCCGAGTCTCATCGACTTGACTGGAACCAAACTGACACTGTGTGATAGCAGAACAGACTTACCTTCGTGTCCGGCAATGGTCAAGTCGATCGGTGGTGACGATAACTGGACCATCATTGCTTGGTGAGAGCGAAACGGTGTCACAAAAACTCTGACGGATGACCTGGTGAGGGGTCCTCACGAAAATTTCTTGAAAACCTCAAGCGAGGGGCTTCTGAATCCACGGAACAGTCGAACCCACGACCAAAAAGGAGAACAAATCTCAGAACTCAAAGAAGAATTTTATTAAATAAAAAATTGTCTTTAACTGGATGCAAAGGTGCCTATTTATAGGACTTTTATGACAATATAATCATAATAAAAATAAATTATAATCATAATCAAATATTGTAAAAACTAAATATAGAGACTTTCCTAATAAAAGACTTTCCTAATAAGAGATAAGAGTCAAAATAAGATCTGCATGTCTTCACGCATTCTGTCACTGGCGTAACGATGGTGCTGAAGTTGCGGATGAATTGCCGGTAGAAGTTGACAAGACTATGAAAGCTTTGAACTTCAGTCATTGTCTTTGGAGTAGTCCAGTCCAGTCGCAAATTGTTCGAATCTTCTCTTCATCAACACTGAGGCTATCGGCGCTAATCACAAATCCCAAGAAGATGAGTTAATTGGTAAGAAAGTTATATTTCTTGATATTGGGATAAAGTTTTTTAATTTGGGAAAGATTAAGAACTTTTATAAGGTAGAGGTGCTTCAGATGATCAGCTTGGCTCTTGTTATAAATAAGGATATCGTCAAAGTAGACGACTACGAACTTTCTTGTTAATAGCTTCAAAACTTGATTCTTGAGGCGCAGGAAGGTGCTTGGCGCATTCGAAAGTCCGAAAGGCATAAAGAGCCATTCGTACGATCCTTGGATCTTGAAAATAGTCTTCCATTCATCACCAGGTCGGATCTGGATCTGATGGTAGCTGATGGTGATGCGGTTGATAGCCCAACTGTCTATGCGCATACGCCACGAGCCGTCTTTCTTTGGCACAAGCTTATGTCCATAATCTTTTGTCTCTTAGGAGGTATTTATGTAGATAACATTGAAAGAGAGGTGGCCTTGAAGTTGCATGAAGAAAACACATATATGTAGGACTTTTTGAAGCATCAAAAAAATCCAGGAACCGACGATCGAACTTAGACGATATGTCTGGTGGATCACTGCGAAGCTAGTGACGAGGAGGTCTGCCATCAACATTGGGAGCTTTCGATATTGGTGAATTCTTCGATACTCCGTCGAATGAGAGAGTCTCTTGCTGAGTCGTTTTAGTACACTTGAAAGAATAGAACGGTAAACATGATGATGATGAAAATGATGGCCTGATTGACTCCATTGCAATTCTCTGTTTGTTGTGTAAACTTTTACTGATATTTTTTTTCAGAATTATCTGTGGAGACCCTGCACCATGTTCTTGATCGTCATCTTCGGGATGACCTCTTCTTCTCTTAGATGTTTTTTGAGGGGCTGAAGAATTCATCTCATTAGTGTCAGCAATAGTTTTACCGAAGATTATCGTGTCCTCTTCAAGTAATCATGTTTCTTAATTAGAAATCAACTTCATCTTTTCTTGAGGTTGAAATTTCAACTCAGCATCTCTAATAGGTGCATCCGACTTTTGTAGTGCTCCGCTCCGCGTTGGCACTATGTACAAGAGAGATCGATTTGCTGACTCAAAAAGGATATCTTCCTTAAGAGCTCCTTGTTGAACCAGGAGATGACTGATCTAGGTGAGTGGACAGAACTTCGTTCTCTGATTCTTGCACACCTTAATAATGAATCTGAGTTTTATAATGCTTGTTGCTAAGAAGATTATTGTTTCCGTTGCATGAATAATAGAACTGCATGCTTAGCTAGAACTTGAATGCCTGTCAATAGAGAACATTGCCATGCTAATAAGAAGAGTAAGAGATTGCTTGAACATGTTTTCATATCGCTTGTATTTTGATAGAACCACATCGTGCTTGAACTTGTTCAGAGAGGGCGGCTAGTCCGCACAAATTAGAAGAGAAGAGATAGATGGTCTGCTTGTTCATTTCGTCTGCATCATAGAGTTTATCTAATAGTGTTACATGCATTGGCATCGGTCGGACAACGGCTATTAGTGAAGAGCTGAACCTTGGTCCCGGCTGCTATAATGTTAGTGAAGAGCAACCACGAGACACAGCTGCTAATAGTATCAGATAAAAGAGTCATTGGTTAGCTGGATTACCGCTACTTATCCTAAGTTTCTCGGGGACCGAAAGCATATAGATAGTTCATCTTGTTTGCTTGATAGAAGGATAGTTCCTAGATGGTGCATTGTCCCTAGAGACTTTTGGTATAGCTCACGAGACACGCTGCGCACACCCTAATAGTAGAATAATCGGCTTGCCTTGTATGCTTGAATGAATCAAACATGAGCTATGTTTTCAAAGATGTTTCCAAAAGAAGTAATATGACTCCGTTCATATGTTGCATGTAACGAACCTATGTAAAACTAGAAAGATCACTAGTAATGTAATATTTTATAACATGATTACTTGGTGTTGGTTTTAGTGGATGTTGCTTCTGTTTGTTGATTTTAGACTCACCGGTACTTTCTCCAAAGTGCTGACCCACCAACAGTTTGCTTGTTCGCAGGTGGTGGATCGTCCGAGGAAGCGATAGTCGTGCCTCATACCCAGGACCCGGAAATCTGGTTTCGATGCCTTGAGCCGTATCGATTTCTTTGAGCTACTTTTGTATATAGGAACATAATGTATGGAACGATGCCATTGTATTCAGAGAACCTCGTGCCTTGATTTGTCCCGTATACTCAAATGGATTATTGTTTGCAACACTGTCCCTCCGCTGCGTACTCGATCGATTCGATGATAGCTACAACTTTAACGATGCTGCCTTGTGCTGGCGCAACCCCAGGCTCGCACGGCATCACGTCCCGATGGAAACGATCATCCCGCGGGAGCGCTGGCGCGGTGATTCGTGCCTAGCGGAGACGGCCAATTCCTGCGGGAGATCGGAATGTGACAGAATGGTATCAGAGCAACTCGATCCTCTGGCCTTACACCTATTTCGCTGCTGTTCTTAGATGACGATTCCTTGTGCATTGATATCGTTACTGAGTAGAGCGTTCCATACAATAAGTCCATAGATATTCTCAAAGTTGTGCAAAAGTTTTCTGGATTTGATTTGTTGCTTGAGAGTTGTGCTTTTGTGCTTGTGGTTTGCTAGAGTTTTTTATTGAGGATGGTGAGGGATGAGGACTATCATTGCTCTGGATATCGAAAAGTTTCTTCTTGAGTTTCGAGGACGAAACTCTTTTTTGGTGGATAAGTATGTAGTGCCCCGCTCCACGTTGGCACTATATACAAGAGAGATTTGCTGACTCAAAAAGGATATCTTCCTTAAGAGCTCCTTATGGAACCAGGAGATGACTGATCTAGGTGAGTGGGCAGAACTTCGTTCTCTGATTCTTGCACGCCTTAATAATGAATCTGAATTTTATAATGCCTGTTGCTAAGAAGATTATTGTTTTCGTTGCATGAATAATAGAACTGCATGCTTAGCTAGAACTTGAATGCTTGTCAATAGAAAACATTGCCATGCTAATAAGAAGAGTAAGAGATTGCTTGAACATGTTTGCATATCGCTCGTGTTTTGATAGAACCACATCGTACTTGAACTTGTTCAAAGAGGGCGGCTAGTCCGTACAGAGATAGAAGAGAAGAGATAGATGGTCTGCTTGTTCATTTCGTCTGCATCATAGAGTTTATCTGATAGTGTTTCATGCATTCGCATCGGTCGGACAATGGCTATTAGTGAAGAGCTGAACCTTGGTCCCGGCTGCTATAATGTTAGTGAAGAGCAACCACGAGTCACAGCTGGTAATAGCATCAGATAAAAGAGTCATTGGTTAGCTGGATTACCGCTACTGATCCTGAGTTTCTCGGGGACCGAAAGCATATAGATAGTTCATCTTGTTTGCTTGATAGAAGGATAGTTCCTAGATGGTGCATTGTCCCTAGAGTCTTTGGGAATAGCTCATGAGACACGCTGCGCACACCCTAATAGTAGAATAATCGGCTTGCCTTGTGTGCTTGAATGAATCAAACATGAACTCTGTTTTCAAAGATGTTTCCAAAAGAAGTAATATGAGTCATTTCCTGTGCTGCATGTAACGAACCTAGATAAAACTAGAAAGATCACTAGTAATGTAATATTTTATAATATGATTACTTAGTGTTGGTTTTAGTGAATGTTGCTTCTGTTCGTTGATTTTAGACTCACCGGTACTTTCTCCAAAGTGCTGACCCACCAACAGTTTGCTTGTTCGCAGGTGCTGGATCGTCCGAGGAAGCGATAGCCGTGCCTCATCCCCAGGATCCGAAAATCTGGTTTCGATGCCTTGAGCCGTATCGATTTCTTTGAGTTGCTTTTGTATAGAGGGACAATGTATGGAACGGTGCCATTGTATTCAGATAACCTCGTGCCTTGATTTGTCCCGTATACTCAGGTGGATTATTGTTTGCAACACTGTCCCTCCGCTGTGTACTCGATCGATTCGATGATAGCTACAACTTTAAAGATGTTGCCTTGTGCGGGCGCAACCCCAGGCTCGCACATCACGTCCCGATGGAAACGATCGTCCCGCGAGAGCGCTGGCGCGGTGATTCGTGCCTAGCGGGGACGACTGATTCCTGTAGGAGATCGGGGCGTGACAACTTTGATATGTTCTTCTCAATCTCGTCGTCTTAATAGTCAATAACGACAACTTGTGCTCTGAGGGGGAAGCTGTTGTGGACACGCTCGAGCCCCTTTTGTGGTTGTGGACCGGTCTTAGAAATATCGTCTGGTACTAATAGATGGAGAGTGAGACATCGTCCATCTTGAATGATGGAATATGTGTTCTCTTTCCCAATACGTGACATTTTTGTCAAATTGCCACGGTCGACCGAGAATGATATGGCAAGAGTCCATGTCGACAATATCGAACATGACTTCATCTTTGTAGGTCTTTTAGATGGAGAAAGGTATGCAACAAACTTCATAAACGACCATGTTATGGCATTGTTGAATCCAGCCAATCTTATATGGAGTCGGATGTGCTTCTTTGGTCAGTCACATCTTCTCTACCATTGCTCTTGAAACAATGTTATTTGTGCACACATTGTCAATGATGATGTCACATAGCTTGTCTTTGACTTTGTATTGGGCTAGAAAGACATTATGGCACTGAGACTATTCTTCAATCTTTGGGGCTAGCAGAAGCCAGCTAACGACACTAGATGTTCACCATCCTTGCACGTGACGGGTTTCGCCATTGTTGTATACCGAGTATTGCAGACAGGTTTGTTCGTTGGAATTTTTTTTTCTTTGGTTTAGATCTTGTAGATCTAAGACAGGTTTCATGTAGTCTTAATTTTTTTTCTTTTGGTTTCGATTTTGTAGATCTATATGTTTTTATACTAGATCTACATAATAAGCATATTTAAGTTTTCGATTTCTTCTAGATATAAATATATTATGTAGATCGAGTAGATCTATATTTTTTTGTAACATATTGCATGTAGATATGTATTTCTTGTAACATTTTGCGTGTAGATCTATATTTCTTAACACAATCTTTGTTGTTATCTTGTAGATCTACTATTAAATGTTGTAGATCTGAACTTATAATATGTATATGTAATATACATATTGATACATGTATATGTAATATACATAGTTGATACTGGCTTGTATCTGTTGTAGAATCGTGGCTGTAGTATTATATGTTATAGATTCAGTTGTTTGAAGTACATATTTGTTTGAAGTACATATTTGTTCATATGTTATAGATTCAGTTGTTTGAAGTACATATTTGTTCATGTCCTGTAGGTGTAGTATTATATGTTATAGATCTATAGTGATATAATGTAAATCTACTAATATTAGTGTGTCATGTTTCGTGTTTGGGTTGTAAATTGCAAGCATCCCTTATATATATCTATATTGTTTTCTACATTAATCTGTGGGGACATATATGTTTGCATGTTTATATATGTTTGCATGTTTATATATGTTTGCTGGATGTTGTAAAAGATGTATTTAGAACTGATCGTAGGAATAATTTAAGAATGAACTAAAATTTATTTTTGTTGATTCCTAAATCTGATTCAATAGTTTATTAAGTTGAAATACACTTGCTATATTTATTTTGTATGTTTCATGACTTATTTTTTAACGGTTTATATTTTTTAACTTTTTTTGTAGTCAAGTATCTTTGTATACTTACTATAGTATAAAATTATATGTTCTAATTACTTCATTAGCTTATTTTGATATTTAGTTTGGACCATGATCATGGAAAATTTTTGAGATATTTGGATAGAGTAATGCTATTCGTA
This sequence comes from Iris macrosiphon, assembly GCA_036927795.1. Classification (NCBI taxonomy): domain Eukaryota; kingdom Viridiplantae; phylum Streptophyta; class Magnoliopsida; order Asparagales; family Iridaceae; genus Iris; species Iris macrosiphon. The sequence continues at coordinate 146,159,232 of JAYESA010000006.1, read as the reverse complement.
ACTCCAAAATATCCCTCCAAACTATCCCTTCTTATGTGACGGCTGACGTGGCTAAATAGCATTATGTGATAGCTGACATGGCAACTGACATAGAAAATTTTAACCCAAAAAATTAATCACCCAAAAATTTTCAATGTTAATATTAATGTTAATTTTAATTTTAATATTAATTTTAGTGTTAATATTAATGTTAATTTTTATGTTAATGTTAACGTTAATGTTAATATTAATGTTAATTTTAATGTTAATATTAATATTAATTTTAATTTTAGTATTAATTTTAATTTATAACTTGCCATGTCAACTACCACATTAATCGCCATGTCATTTGCCACATAAGGAGGGATGGTTTGGAGGGATAATTTGGAGGTACAAATAGCATTATTCATTTGGATATCCCAAATGTTAGTGACTTTTGTAGCATTCCACTTCATGTGTAATGGGTTAAAGTGGCAGAAAATATAGTGAGAAGCTTGCTTGTGTTCTATTAAATTTCTTTGCATTCCTCATTACACTATGATGGGTTGAGAGGTAACAAAGGTTGTTAAATTGCCTATAATTAATGCATTTCCTAAATCTGAGTCAATACTTTATTAAGTTTAAATACACTTCCTATAAAAAAATTTGTTTGTTTCTTGACCTGTTTTTTAACTGTTTCTGCATTATGGCTGGGTGTTTTAACTGCTTTTTAACTGTTTATTTAAATATGAGTCAATACTATATCCAGTAATGAATGCTGAAATGTTTGAATAGTGTGTGTAACTAGCTGAAATTTTTGGTACCTTAATCTTCCCTTTTCCTAATGATCGCACGATACTAGTTGTTGTTGCTAGTACTTTTGAGTGCGATTATTGTGGTTATATCTTTGATAGGTGAGGAGGAAAATGAACGAACTGGCATTGCTAGGGAGCCTTCCGAGATTAGACAACAATGGAGAGATGCACACATGTATCGAATTTTGTGGGGAGGGAAAGACAAATGAGTATCCTATCTTAGGATGAGCATGAGATCCTTCTATACCTTAGTACGTATGCTAAAGACCAATGGGTCGCTTCGAGATAGTCGTTGGGTTTGTGTGGAAGAATAGGTTGCAATATTTCTGTAAATGTTAGGGCACAAGTCAAAAATCAGAGTATGCACTGTTGACTTTGTGCGTTCGGGTGAAACTATTTCAAGATACTTTAATCTTGTACTAGGGTCTATTTTTACCCTACGTGAAATGGTGATGAAGCAACCTAGACCTGAAACAGTAATTGAGATAAGGCAAAACTCTGAATAGTTTCCTTATTTTCAGGTAACTATGACATTATGTCTACTTAACACATATTTGTTAGTAACATACATTAGTTAATTAACCTAAGTGAATAAATTATAGGATTGTATCGGGTTGATAAATGGAACCCACATCCAAGCAACATTGCCTTTATCAGAGGCCCCTCGTTTTAGGGGTAGGAAGGATACACTTACACAAAATGTATTAGCCACAGCCACCCCGAATAAGAAGTTCTCGTACGTTTAAGCTGGTTGGGAGGGGGCTACTAGTGATATGACAGTTTTGAAGGATGCCCTCTCTAGGACTCCCCCAAATGGACTTAAAACTATTTAAGGTATTAAATATTTTATACTTGTAATTGTTAGCTACTAGTTATGACCAAAACTTATAATTGTGTTGTATATATATCATTGTAGGCAAGTACTATCTAGTGGATGCTGGATATACAACTATGCCTAGGTTCATAGCCCCTTATCGTGGCGTGAGGTACCATTTATCCCAAACCAAATGACGTGAACCTAGGAATGCAAAGGAGCTCTTCAATTGGAGGCATTCAAAATTGAGGAGTAAAATAGAATGTGTATTTGGTACACTTAAGAATCGGTTTTGCATTCTAGGATCAAAAAAATTTCACTCTTTCCCCACCCAAGTTGACCTTGTAATTGTTTGTTGTGTTTTGCATAATTTTATACTTGGAGTAGATCCCTAATTATGGATTAGATGTTGATGAAGTTGACAAGGATGTATCGACAATGACTGAAAATGAAGGCGTATATCAGTTCGACCATTTCGCGCAAAATAGTTCACAAGGTGAACAAAGAAGCGTGAAGAGGGCGTCGGAAGATTTTTGTGACAACATAGCAACTAAAATGTGACATGACTATTGCCATGGAAAGGGTACCTAATCATGTCCCAAAATATTTTATTTTGTCGTTTGGAAGACTCTGTCTCTAGATATTTTTCTGCTAATACTTTTGTTATTAGTCTAATATAAATATAACACAAGTTTATGTTGAGTATGTTTGTTGCCAGTATGTTAGCTTCAGCTTTAACTTTCACTTCTTCTTGCTTTATGTTCAGTTATATTAAGTCTGTTGGGAATCTATTTATAAGTAAAACCGATTCATCCTTTATTTTTCCCCAAAACCTACTATTAGTACCTACCTGCCTTAAACATGTATCATATCTTTACAGGTGAAATGTTTGATAATTTTGGAAAACGTGGTAGTAGTCCTTTTGCCCCTCCTAAGCTAAGACGTGCTTCCTTAGGCAAAGAAACAAACTTTTCCCAATCAAGCCAACCTGCATTTTCATGTAGTAATTCCTTGCCAAACATCAACTGGAGTAGAAATGTGGATCCTTGTATGGATTCATATTCGTATATCCAAAGTGAAGGATCTAATCCGGAAAGAGAGAACATTGAGGTGGTTGCCACCTCCCCTTCTAAAAAGAATAATACAAAGAAGGGGAATCAAAGCAACAAACGTTGGTACCAATCTTCTACAGACTTGCTCCTAACAGTTCTTTGTGATGAGGCAAATAACTGTGGTAGGCCGAACAAAAGCTTCAAAAAATGTTCTTTACAAAGAGCAGCTGTTGTCGTGAATGAAAAGTATAGTGAGAGTTATACAGCTGAGAACGTACATAACCACCTTAGAGTGCAAAATAGTAAATGGTTGGAGATTTTGAGGGCAAAGGACATGTCAGGAGCTAGATAGGATGAGGAAAGTAAAACTGTGCTTTTGGATGAGGAAACCTATAACGATCTTGATAAGGTAACATGTAGAAATAAGATAGAAATGTTTTATAGTTACTTTTATAATTGCCCGGTCCCGGCTTGCTACCTCGATCGATGACAAATCTTAGAAGTGTGTTCGATTGGTTCAATATCGATGACCCGCAAGGGGGAGTGTTAATGAGGCGAGGCTTGAGTAAGAACTAGAATTCTTATCATCAAGGTTTTCATTGTAACTTATAGCTTATGCTAATGTGTCTTTTCATTGTCAATATAGGCTAAATCAAGGTTGTCTCTACATCAACAAACCCATTCGAAATGACTTTTTGAGGGTGGTATATGGGGATGACCATGCTACTGGTAGTTAATCTAGATCTTGCTATTAGCAATATGGTGGTAATGAGAACGAGGTTGTTAATTTGGATGAAGTCCATGAGGAGCCTATAGGTCATGAAAACATGGATCCTAGCAAGTCTTCTATCCCACCTAAAATGACAAGTAAATCAAAAAGCTCACAATCATCTGGTTATAAGCGTCGTAGAGAGATGGCGAACGAGTACATGTCTGACTTGGTAAACTCTTTGACAGTAATTGGTCATGCACTAGAGACAGGGTTTGTGGGAGAACATGTTGAAAAGTTGGGTAATAAGGTATGGGATCTAGTGGACTGTTATGAAGAGGACGTCCTGAATACTGCTTATGATTATCTTATAGATAATCATCGTGATGCTAAGCGGTTTGTAAGTTTGCCCTTAGCACAACGCAACAAATGGTTGGAGGCTTTCAAATCCAGGATACCCCCCCCCCCCCAAAAAAAAATGAGGACTAGGTCTACCTGAAGAAGTTTGTCCCCATAATTTTGTGCGTAAAGAAGTCTAACATAGCTGCACTTTTGTGTAAATATTTCTACTGCAGTTTAGCATAAGTGCACTTTTGTATACATATTTGAACTAGTAATCTGAACACAGTTTCAGATTTAAACTCTGTAATATTTGGATGCTGAAACACCTATGTGCTGCCTCTCAAATTTTGGGCATCTAATAGGCCTATCATGTGTAATATATGGGTGCTTGAACACTTGCACTGTGTTTTAATTCCTATATTTCCTGCTTTCATTCTAATTTTGGATATACTGCAGCCATAAACAACACCATGGCTTACTATGTTATCCTCAAGAGAAGAGTACCTGGTGTCTATACAAAATGGGCCCAATGCTATTATCAAGTTCATGGGTATAAAGGTGCTTGCTACTTCAAATGTGAAGATAGGGAAGAAGCTTTTGGATACTTTCAAAATCCAATATATGCAGAACCACCTATGCATACTCCCAAACTACAACTAGCCCCTATGAAGATCATTACAATGTATCATATTTGGCTTTTGGGGATCATTTGTGTTTTAATCTTCCTGTTGTATAACTTCTTCTTCTAGAAAAACCACTATGGCCACTGAACTTATTTTCAAAACTTTTGTAAAATCTGCACTTTTATTTTGCTTGCAGTTATGACATCTTTACTATTGTCATTTTCATTTCTTTGAAAAAAAATTACATCTTATTTTCCTATGGGCTGTGATGAGGGAGCAAATATGAGATATTGGGATAATTTAAATACTAGTGAGATTGGTGGCATTTTCTTTGTAGTGTGATGGGTTGAAAAGGTACTATGTTGCATTTCTCATCACTTGAAACGAAGGTTGAAGAGGTAACCATCTTTGCTAGTTCCATCTTTGCTAGTTTTCCAATGAATTAAAATCATGGACACTCTGAGCCAATACTATTTTATTTGCTTTTTTTCATTGTTCATGCTAGTTTTATTCTCGAAACGGTGGTTTTATTTTCTCCCATGCTAGGTTGTAACTGCCAGGTTCAATATATGTTGTTGCTTTCATATAGCAATATATGTTGATGTCCATGCTGGGTTGTAACTGCTATACTAATCTGAACTGCTATACTAATCTGAACTACTAAGCTGAAATGTGGCATGAATTGTTCGATGCTTGCTAAACTACAGATCCGTTGGTTTCATATAGCAATATTGTAATGATCTATATGCAGACTCAAATGCTAAATTTATTCCAGAAAGCTGCCCCCAAACAATTTTCTTCTTTGGCAGTGATGAGGCAGAAGCAGGAGTTTATATGGGTTTGGAAATAGCTTGCTTGCTTCGGTTATGACGAAGGACTCTGAGCCAAGATTTTAATCTTTGTAAATATTTTGTAAATATTTTAACAGTTTTTAAATATATAATGTATAAGGTTTGTAAATATTTGTGTGCATGCTTCTTCTATTCTTCTTCCATAATCTTTGTGTTCTTCTTGTACTTTCTTTCTTGATCATGGTTTGTAAATATTTTAACATCAGATTTGAAGAAATATAGAATGTGAAATTGGATTTTGGTAGGCAGATTTTCTGTGTATACCTTCCAGTTTGTGTGTATGTTGTAGCAGTTTTTTTTGTATTGTTTGTGTATGTTGCTCCAGATTTTCTGTGTATACATGCACAGTTTTGTGTATACATGCTCCAAGTTTTGGTCGGCAAATTTTCTTTGTATACCTGTGTGTATGCTGTAGCAGATTTTTTGTATTGTTTGTGTGTATGTTGCTCCAGATTTTGTGTGTATACATGCACAGTTTCTGTGGTGGTAAGATGACCACTTTCAAAGAGGGTGAGTCTAACCATTATCCATCTTTGTTAGCCAAACAATGAATGTGTATGAAGTGTAAATCCTAATCATTATCCAAGTAGACTATCCAAACAATGAATTTGGGTTTTAACCAAATCCAATGGTAAAGTCCAACTTTACCAAACACTTCTTTGGCATTTGGAAATGCAGGATTTTGATTGGAATCCAAGTCCGGATTTCCAAGTTCCAAATCCAAATTCACTTCCAATTTACCAAACAGGCCCTTATGGAAACAAACACAATAATTCTATATTCCTAGGAATAGTGTGTATTATACCAAACACAGTATAACTAAATGCCCATGGATTTGATTGATGTCTGGGAACAGTAATATGGAATTTCCACGAATACTGTAATCCGCGAACCAAACGGCCCTTTAAGTTAAATCTATCTTTGCTTTCAATAATAAAACTGGCCATTCAAAGAATTGAGATTTCTACTTCTCCCAAACTACCTACTCTTCCAAGGCGTAGAAAAGAATCAAAGTGGCACAGTTACTAGAAACTTGTCAGAAGAAGAAGTAATTGAGTAATTCTGATTTTGGATTGACCATCTCACTTATCTGTAACAACTTTTAATGACAGTATAACAATACACCTTAAATTGAGTCCTTCATGCCATATTTGACATATGGACACTTGGGCTATATTTGGATGCGGAATTGGGGAATTTATGAATTAATAAATTAGCTACTTCCTAGGACACACATCCCTTGCAATCAGAATGCCTATTTTGCATGTGATTTTGCAAAATTCCATCCATCTTCTGCAGGGCAGCCCGGCTTTACTGGGCCACATGAGATATTGGTTGCATGCATTTTAATGCACTTACTAGGAGAAGGAAATAAGCCTAATTTTTTAGTTCCTCTAGTAACTCCTATCAAAATACTAATTTGGCATCCATGAATCATTGAACTATCATTCTAGTGCCAATGCCCTCAATCATGCATAACTAATTAGGACTCTAATTCGCCAACTTCACCACCCTCCAAGAATTTGGGAACTAGCTAAACCTAGAGAAAGACAAATAATTAGGAAGATTTGAGAGGAATTGAGGATCTATACTTTCTAATTGTACAAAATGGCATTTGGCAGGAATTAGACCCTCTTTACTTAATTCCTCGTCATTGCTCCAGTATCCAAAGTCCAAACTGCATCTTTGCAAACATTCATACCCCTCGTGCTAACATAAACAAATAATTACAAAGTTTCACATGCTTGGATACAAACATATCAAGATAATACTACTACTACATCAACTAAAAATATATCTGGATTGTCAAACAATTGAGGACGACCTAAAAAGCACGGGCACTCCAGCAGTCGGTGTTTTGTCCATATACGTACTGCTAAACACGCATTTGCCATGACACGCACACTACAAAATACGATAGGACGCACTAAAGTGTGTGGTACGTGCCACCATGTCATGTATTATTCATGTCCATCTAGGAAGGTCGGACATTCAAAAAAAATATGTTAATGTGCCCGTGATGCATCGTGCAGGACACGTATCCAAGACAACAGATAAACTACAAAATACACCATGACATGCCAAGAAACATGACATGTAAGTATGACCTGTCATTATTGTGTCATGATGTACTTGTGTCCGTGCTACATAGTGATACGGAGGAATTTAGAATAAGAAAGGAATAGAAGAAGGACGGGACTGTTTAAGAATTAAACTGCATATTTTTATTGAACTCATTCTGGCTATATATATAACCATAAAACTAGTAGGAAAAACAACAATGCTAAAGAACAGGAAATGCTAAAAAACAGGACAAAGAATAGCACCCACGTAACAGACTCAATAAACAATGACTAACAAACAATTTAGACCAAGTCTTCCATCTTGCCACTACACTCTGTGAACGGGTCTGGTGTGTGTAGAGTGGCACATATCATTCCCCACCGCTTAAGGATCCTTGTCCACAAGGATGAAATCAGGATATGACTTGGTGAAACGCCACTCATTCTCCCAGGTTGCGTCTTCCGCTGGTGCCCCGACACATTTCACCAGGATTTCAGATTTTGGACAGTATTTTCCCTTGCGGATCATACGTCAGTCTAAGACAACTTCGGGTTGTGGACGGACCGTTGAAGTAGCCGAGACGGGGAAGTTGGGTGGAGGTTGGAGTAACTGAACCCAAGTGCTTCCTTAACAAACTGACATGGAACACATCATGAATTTGAGAACCAAGAGGCAAAGCCAGTTTATAAGCCACCGGACCAACCTTCTCAATGACTTTGTATGGACCAAAGAAACGTGGGGCGAGCTTCATGGGCCCGAAAAACCACAGAAGTCTGTCTATAGGGCTGGAGTTTCAAATACACGTAATCTCCCACCAGGAACAATACCTCGCGTCGGTGTTGGTCCGCTTGACATTTCATCCGATCTTGAGCCAGCAGTAGGTTATGTCGCAGGTCACGTAGGATGGTATCTCGGTCACGCAGGTACTCATCGACTGCTTGGACGCGGGAAGTGTCCGGTACATAAGCCAGTAGATTTGGAAGCGGAATGTCGTAAATGGCTTTGAAGGGTGTCATCTTGGTGGAGGAGTGAGTGGAAGTGTTGTAGCTGAACTCGGCCCAGGGGATCCATTCGAGCCATTTCCACGGTCCCTTGCAAAACAGCGTAAATATTCCTTCAAAGTGCGATTGACAACTTTCGTTTAGCCGTCGGATTGGGGATGGTAACTTGAGCTCATACACAACTTGGTTCCTTGCAGTTGGAACAATGTGCGCCAGAAGGAGCTGATAAACACCTTGTCCCGTTCGCTAACGATTGTTGTCGGAATACCATGCAGGCGAACCATGTTGGCAACAAATGCCTTGGCGACAATTACAGCAGTAAATGGATGTTTCAAGGCTACAAAGTGAGCATATTTTGTCAAGCGGTCGACGACGACCATGATGGAAGTATATCCATTAGAAGATGGCAACCCCTCAATAAAGTCCATTGAGACATCAGTCCACATTTGAGTAGGGATGGGTAGTGATTGAAGCAACCCCGCCGGCTTCATACAATCGGTTTTGAACCGCTGACAGACATCATATTGTTGCAAAAAATCCTTCACCGCCTGGCGCATATTAGACCAAAAGAAACTCTGTTTGATACGGGAGAGAGTTTTATGAAACCCAAAGTGCCCACCTATGGGTGACGAATGGCAGTCAGCCATTATCTTCGGAAGCAAGGGGGAGGTGGGGCTCAAATAGACTCTCTTTTGAACCACACGCCATCACGTTGGAGCAGCTTGTAGGCGGCTTGAGAGGAGTGTTTTTGTAATAAGTCTGCATAAAATGAGTCATGTTGGACTTCCTTTTGAAGCATTGGCCACCAATCTGCACGTGGTTGAGAAATGGATAAAAATTGGAATTCAACTACACGTGAAAGAATCTGCACCATGATTTTCAGGCCCACGTTTATCCTCAATTTCATAATCATAACCAAGGATTTTTTGTAGCCATCGTGTTTGTGCTTGTGTAGTAATTCGTTGCTCCAATAGGTATTTGAGACTTTTTTGGTCAGTGGAGACTGTAAATGGTTTCCCCAGCAAGTATGGACGCCATCTCTTGATTGCTTTGACGATAGCCAACATTTCTTTCTCGTAGACGATAGCCAACATTTCTTTCTCGTAGGTGGACAATGCCAAGGCCGAGCCTTTCAATGCTTCGCTAAAATATGCCACTGGTCGATTTTGTTGGGTAAGGATTGCACTGAATCCAATTCCGATTCCGCTAGCATCGCATTCAATTACGAATCGTTGAATAAAATCGGGAAGGCGTAAGACTGGTGGTGACGTCAATGCCTCTTTTAATTGTTTGAACGCCATCTATGCTGCCTCATTCCATTGAAATCCATCCTTGCTCAAGAGACGGTTCAGAGGAGCTGCTATACATCCGAAATGACGGATAAATTTCCTGTAGTATCCTGCTCACCCTCACCATTCAAGGACTTCCCGTCACCACCGACTACTACATTCTTCCTGTCGCAGCATGCCAGTTGGTATTGGGAGTGCAATGGCTTGCAACTCTCGGACACCATGAACTTCAACATGGCAGGAACTTCCCATACATTCCAGGGGTTGGGACGAACTGGCATGGAAGCCTTAACTGACAAAGAATTCAATGGATTACAAAGCACTGGGGTATTTGTTCAAATTATTCCTTCCAACAGCAGCAGCCAACCAACTTCCTACCCCCCTGAGATAGCCCACCTCCTAGCAAAATTCTCTCAGGTATTTGAAACACCTACCAGCTTACCTCCACGGCGGTCACATGATCATCACATTCCATTACATCCAACCGCGGGAAGTCAGTGTGAGGCCTTATCGATACCCTTATTACCAAAAAACCGACATAGAGAAAATGGTCAAAGAGCTTTTGCAATCTGGTTTGATACGTCCAAGCCACAGTCCATTCTCATCCCCAGTTCTGTTGGTAAAGAAAGCAGATGGCGCTTGTGTCGTAGGGGACCAGCTGAACTTGTTGTTCTGGTGCAACGGTTTTGAATTCAAAGTATTGTTCTGCCTTGAAGATCCATCCAGTTGGATCGTCTCCGTTAAACTTTGGGAAGAACAACTTGAGGTGGTGATGAGAGTGGGCTTGTAGGGTGTTAGAACGGGAAGTATGTGGGTGTGAGGATTCGTCACGTGCAAATGGGTTGATCTCGGAAGGGCTAGTGTTTTGGCTACGGGAGGCTCGAAGAGCTTGAAGCTCGGTTAACACTGCTTGTAAGGCTGTGTTCACCTGATCGAAACTGGCCTCATGTCGAGCCAAGATTTCGTTGACATCGTTGCGGAATTCTGCATTTGTTTTGCCGCGAGTGTCCATGGTCGGAACACGGCTCTGATACCACTGATACGGAGGAATTTAGAATAAGAAAGGAATAGAAGAAGGAAGGGACTGTTTGAGAATTAAACTGCATATTTTTATTGAACACATTATGGCTATATATATATAGCCATATAACTAGCAATAAAGAATGGGAAATGCTGAAAAACAGGACAAAGAATAGCACCCACGTAACAGACTCAACAAACAATGACTAACAAACAATTTAGACCAAGTCTTCCATCTTGCCACTACACTCTGTGAACGGGTCTGGTGTGTGTAGAGTGGCACATATCACATAGACCCTTAACATTGTCAAAGTTCATGAAACAAAGATCGTGCAACAAATTCATGATTGACCAATAATAAGGGCCGGGATGAAGAATCAAACCACGGGGACGACATTCTCATAGAGTTCCAGACAAAAGGAAAACGGTTCTCCGCGAGCGCCGACCGCTGAGAAACTGAAGAAGCCTTCGGGCTCGCTCTTCACCGATACGTCCTTCGCGTCCGGCAGCGACACCGTCAAGTAAATCCTATCGGAACGCTGTGCCCACATGACTTCCGGCTGTCGACTGAATATATATGCAAAAAAAGGGAAGATTTTTATTCTTTTATGGGTTTATTTCAAAAAAAAAAAGACACTAACTTTGATGATATTTTGGGGAGAAAAGGGGGGAGAAAGGGAAGATTGACAAACCTCATTGGAAGCTTTGGGAAATGGCGGGGAGAAACCCTAGAATTCGGAGAGTTTGTGGAACGAGAAGAGGGAAAGGGGAAAGGAAGTGGCGTAAGTGGAAAGTTTGGGAGTGTGGAATATATGCGCGGCGGAGAGCCGGAAATAGTAACAAAATAGCATATGCTTACTCTTGGCATTTTTTATTATTATTCATTTTGGCCATTTGATATTGTTTAAAATTAAAGGCAAATTATATAGACACTACACAAATTATTTAGGACAGCCAAAAAAAAAAATTAGTTTATTTACAAGTTTGTTATCCAATTTTTTTAGTTGAAGGTAGTCCAAATTCTCATATAAAAGTCAATGACTTCTAATTTTCAATACAATTTTTTTTCCAAGTCTGTCAACATTGTGACTTGGAATGAATGTCAACTTCGTGACAGTCCTAAATAATTAGGACTGTAAATAAAATTTTGAAAGGACTGTCAAATTTGTTTACAGTCCTAACAAAAAGAAGAAGAAGAAGCATCAAGTGAGGTGGCGACGCGATGCTGCGACGAGCGGGGACGGACGTGCGGGGTGCGGGGCGGACGCTGGCGGGGGCGCCGGTGCGGGTCGGTGGCGAGCAAGGGCGGCGCAGGATGGAGGCGCGCGCGCGGGGGCTACTCTTGCTGCTGCTTTGCAGATAGGGCTGCGGCGAGCGGAGGCGGACGCTGGCGGGCGGTGGCGGCGCTGGGCTGCGGCGAGCGGGGCGGACGAGGGCAGGGGCGACGGCGAGGGGCGGAGGCGCGCGCGCGGTGTGGTCCCACTGGAGAATCAGTTTCTCCGCCGCCGAAATGTCGACCTCCATCGCGCGCAGCCCCCCGCACGCGTGCCTCCGCCTCCCACCTCCTCCTCCTCCTCCTCCTCCGGTGGTTGGGGTTAGGGTTTGGGGGTTTGGGAATTTGTAAAAGAGTAAAAATTAAGATTGAAGGATTTTAGGAAGGTTTGGGGGGTTGGACTGTCCCGAGTAAATTTTAGGATATCCTAAGTAAATGTTACAAAAATCTGGGTTGTCCTGAAGTAATGGGCTGTTCTAAGTAACTATTATAGTGCCTATAGATTTTCCAAATTAAAATGAAGAAAAAAGAGAGAGGTAGTGTTATTGACACCCCCAAAATATTCTCACAATATTTTTAACTTTTCATTCCCTAAACTACTCTTAGTTTTTTCTTTGAAACAACATGTTACTACTACTAAACTTTTGGCAATATATATTCTTGGAGGTATAAACATCGTACTTTTGCCGACACTGCAATGTAAGATAGACATAGCCACGCACTTGTACCCAATTATTTGGGAGCGGGTTGTGACAATTATAGTTTTATGACTTCAAGAAACCAATATCATCATATCTACTCATTTCTTTCTCTTCTTGCTTTTGTCAATTTTTTTTCTTTTCAGATGACAAGTCGAGTTCTACAGAGAACAAGAGACCCAAACTTGAGGCTTCCTTGCAGTTGGGACGCTGACCGATCGATGTTTGTTGTTGGTATGCCATCCTCTCCTGCAAACTCCTTCGACTTCTCCTTCAAGACAGATCTCCTCAACATAATTTTCTTAATCCTAACCTAGAATTCTAACTAGTTATGCCATCAATTTTGCTTGCATACTATACTATATTATTATTATTATTATTTTTGGACCACATGCCTAATTGTTTAACTTATCAATAAATGCAATGAAACTTAGAACTATATAGGTCATATACTACTCCATATGCAATGTTTTAAAAAAAAGGTATTTCTTTCTCTTGCAATATTGTTTCGAGCCATTATATGTTCGCCCACTTATCACAATGTCCCTTCCTTTCAGAGATGTAGAATCATAAGTATATTATTGTTGCTCTGACACGTTGAATGCACGATCCATCCATAAATGAGTTAGCAGAGCAGATATCAAAAGATCATGTATTTGTTAGGATTAACTCATATTAGGAATCCTAATAATAATAAAATCGGAGCAAAATCCTAGTCCTACTTAGTCAATGAGTGTAGAAGCATGGCAAAATCTAGGACCATGCGTCAAACTCTTAAGTCAGTGAAGTCAGACCGCATACACTCAAACAACATGAGGAATGGAGCTTAAGGCATATA